>ML782938.1:68799-81178 GCA_009831015.1 Picea engelmannii
AAATCAAAAACATGAATTGAATCAATTTTCATATATTAAGTGTTACCTATATTTTTTTAAACAAGTTAGGAGGTAGTGCAAGAGGAAGAAAATGGAGATAAACATTGTTGGGGTGTGGGTGTTAATCCATCGTTGTGATTTTTTTCCTTTCACGAGGAACATTCTATAAAGGTGTACGGATTGGAGATTTTCCCCTCTAAATTGTTATGGTCAAATAATGTACAAGCATACATGCTTGTGTTAAAGATTTTCAAGATCATGAAGTGGGTTTATATGATGATTACATTTAAATTGTTGTATGTCACATCCATGCCATTTGAAAGGCATTGTGCTCAACATGTTGTATCCACTTAGTTTCCTCCATGTTGTTAGAAATGACCTTTTACTCCCCTACCACATCATTTGTATGGATGTCATGAGTCTTTATCTCACCCAAATCGTCGTTTGTATGGATTACATGAGTCTTTCTCTCACCCAAATCATCGATGACGTGGTGATAATGTGTTGATATAGTCATGTCTATCATTTATAATCATTCTTCTCATCTCATTGAAATTCTCATCCCACCAACTCATTATAAAACATTGACAAAGTTCCACTTCCTAATCAACCTTGATATCATACACGTCTTTAAAATCTATATCTAATGACTTCATTGACATTAACATTGACTTAAGCCTAATAAGTAAACAAATTATATAGGAAATAAAGTCACCTCCTCCATGGTCATTAGAGACAAAGACAATACACATGAAAGTTGAGTAATAAAAAAGGTGGGTTTGGTCATTATGATAGACTTTTGTTGCATCAAGGTCCAATTGAAGTGTAAAACTATATTTAAAGTTGGAATAATGATAGACTTTTGTTGCATCAAGGTCCAATTGAAGTGTATAACTATGTTTAAAGTTGAAATATTAAACAAGAACTTTGAAGTGTATAACTATGTTTAAAGTTGGAATATTAAACAAGAACACACTTAATAAATAATAAAATTTAATTATAGATTTCAATGTTTTTTCAATACAATTTCCAAAAGGAACGAGGAATGTCTATGAGAAATAGACAGAGTTGAGATAAGAGTCAAGTTCCTCCACTTGCTCCAGAGAGAGAAAGACAACAGGGAATGTAAAAGTGTAAAGTTACATGTCAATAATTTGATTTGGTTGCCATAATAATATACCAATGAAGAAAACAATATACCAATGGAGAAAACAATAATTGCATATTTGATTGGTAAGAACCAAATCCTTCCCATGGTTATGCCAACTAATTACGCCAACTAACTCCTTATGATAGTAAAAAATATTATCAAAGAGTTTAGAATATATTTTAATATTTTTTTCATTTTAAGTGTTTCATATCATTCAAATAGCCTAATCCTAATCATCATGTGACATTGATCTCATCATATTAGTAAGTATCGATTAATAACCAATACATTTATTTGTAAATATGTTCAAATCATTAAATATATGAACTAATTTATTTTACTTAGTAATCCACTAAATGTAGTATTAAATATCAAGTTGACCATAAATCATAAGTGTATTAACATATCTATACAAGTATGTCAAAGACAATTTATATGAACTAATTTATTTTATTTAGTAGTCTACCAATTTAATATTAAATATCAAGTAAATGTGTATAATAGCAGCATTGTCTGCTAAAGCGTAATTACATATAGAAAGATAGAGAGATAGATAGATAAACTTCTCCAACATATCTACGCAAGCATGTCAAA
The DNA here is from genome assembly GCA_009831015.1 of Picea engelmannii. Lineage (NCBI taxonomy): Eukaryota > Viridiplantae > Streptophyta > Pinopsida > Pinales > Pinaceae > Picea > Picea engelmannii. Next base: position 70,544 of record ML782938.1, read on the forward strand.
TATATAACATATATATGGTGGGAAACTTTAAGATAAAAAGAAAAAACCACTTCAATCATAGTAACGACGGAAAATTGCACTGCTTTTCCCACTCTGAGATGCTCCTTGACTAATCCCTATGAATCAGGAAACACTCTATCATCAAAGAGCTTCTCATATAAATAATCTGATAGGTCTATCCAAATGCTCCAAATCCCAAGTATAGTCATTATATCCCATAAAAGTCCAACCAAGTGAGATAAATGTGAACAAAATCCAACCCTGCAATGCATGCCCTTGCAATTATTGATTCAACATATTATCTTACACCTAGCTCCATGCCCTTGTAATTATTGAGTCAACATATTTTCTAATATCCAGCTCCAATTTATCCTCCTTAAGATTAGAAAGTTTAAAGGTGACTGCTAAACTTAAATCTCATGCGTGATTTGTTTTTAATACATTGGTTTATTTATTTTTAATTTTATTTGAAATAACATGGCAATATGTACATTTCATTTGTTAATTCATAGTTATATTTTTGTATTTTTATTTATAATATTTTTCTTAATTTTGTAATTATTAAACATTGAGAAGGATAAAACCAACTCACGAATTTTTTTATTTATATTATTTTTTCAATCAAATATATAAGATCATTTTTTTCCACATTAGTGTATCCATGTTACCTACATTCTATGTCTCATCTATACTAGGTTGTAAAATGCATCTCAACTTTTTCGATGCAGATAAAAACATAGCAACATATACTTATTAAAATGCCCACTGCTAGTATTCATAAAATTGTAATTGTCCTCTCAAAATTAAAACTCCAAAAAAACAAATGGGTATTCTTAATTAAATTGTCATCTAATTTAGCATATTTGAGCTTTAAAGGTATAATAATGGCCTATGGTGTTTACTCATCTTGAGGAGAGAAATTGGATGATACTTTTTCTACTAGGTAACCCCATGTTCTGTTCCTCCCTTCCTTCCCACTCTAATTTGTCAACCTTACCTTTTTTCACTATGAATGATGGATCTTGTATAACTTGCAAGGGGATTTAATGCATTCTAACTACCAAAAATCTCTTGTGTTGTGATTTGTATCCTTCCTACTTTTCTTAACCTTAGAATACTTCACTTTTAGTGAGCATGTCTTTGGATTGTTAGAGTATCTAGGATAAGTGGCTCATGGGGGAGCCTCTGCCTTAGCTTACCTCTTGTCTCCTTCCTTGGATTTTTTCCTTAATAGTTGGGGGAAGATTGAAAAAATTACTCACTCTCCTTCTTGTCCAAGTCCCATATTGTCTAATACTTTGCTTTCTACCCTATTTTTTAGGTTGGTTATTTTTGGAAAATGAAAGGAGTTACTTTTGCATATATTGAGTGCCACCTATATTTGTTTAACCATGTTAGGAGGCAGTGTAGGATGCAAATGTTGGAGATGAGGAGTGATGGGGCTCAGGTTTTGAGTCACCATGGTGATTTATATGAAAATGGAGCTATGTGATGAGGCAATGAACTTTTAAAGAAATTTACTAGATACTCATATTTATGTTCCGAGACAACACTAAAGGAATTTGATGATAAATGAAAATTCATTAATAACCATAAGATTACAGAGAAAGTAATTAAACGGAGTAACTAATATCTTTAATATTCAGGGTTGTTTAGTTACAACAAAGTATGGGGAATTAGTCACAATGCTTCGAGTTTACAAAGAATATTAAGGGATTTAAAATCTCACTACATTAATTCCTATCTGTTATGGGAAAAAATCCCCCTAATCCGCGTCTAGTGACTAGGGAGATCCATGACACCTTAAAGACATAAATGCTTCTATTCTACCCAAATCCAATAAGACCTAATGATAATTAAGAGAAGAGAAATATGATCAAACTATGTACCTTAAGTCCTTCCGTCTACAGTAGATCCCTTCCTGTCATTGTTCATTCCTAGATTGCAGGCCTCCTCCCAATGTTGGCCTGAAACAACTTTAAAGAACACAATATAACAACATATGCCCAGCTACCAAGATCATTTGAAGGTCTAAATATTCATGAAAACCATTATAAATATAAACATAAAGACATATAAATATGGGACAAGGAGATTTCTCTTTTATTAATAACAAGATGGAAAGTTACAACCTCAATATTGTCGATGTCGCTCCACGAACCTTGTATGGGTTCCTCTATTTTGACTCCAAGTGCACCATTCCCAATGTGATATCCTCACAACCAGCGTGCCAATATAGGGAAAAGGTATGGATTGTATAAGGAGTATGAATGGTAGGGAATGTTGAGGATAAAAACTCAAAACAAGATGCAAAAGGCTTGGAATGCAAGGGATAAATTTTGGCAGAGTTCACTTGCATCCTCTTTCATACATCTAAATGACCCCCCTAAGGCCCTTTTATATGGATAAAATTATGGTTATGCGGTTGTCATAAGGGCTATAGGAGGTAAGATGGTTGTGCAACCCGATATAGCCCATAAAATCTGCCTAAAAGCACAAAACTTTTTAATTTTTGCAACTTTTTAGAGTATACGTGGGTTGTCAAGTATTCAACTAGAGTTCGTATGTGCGATGCATATGTAGCAGGGTGCATACACCATACAAAAAGGTGGTTTTTAAGAGGAACCTCAACAAAAGTGGTTGGTAGATGTGTAAATGAGTGGGCGAATGTCATAAATGCATAGTAGTGGAATTTTGAGCTACAAATGCCCCCTAATGTGTGAGGTCAAATGAGCAGTTGATGGCCGAAATACATTACAACATATTTAACAAAGTGGGAAGGCACCAAGTCGAATGAGCCCAGACGACTATCCCTGAGTGTGTCATCTACAATATAATAATAATAGTCACCGAGGCGGGCATACCCATGCTCGGGACAAACTAAGCATGGTTGCCAATCAAGTACACTGCAGATCCATGTCATATATAGTAATCATGGCTACGTGACTAATGTGTATGCCAATAAAAAACTTAGCTGCGAAGAATACACAATGGATCTACATCTCAAAATCATCAGAAGATATACAAATACAATGTCAGATGAATCTTTAGGAGGCATCAATGCCTGTAGCTAGAGATGATAGCTTCAAGACTCGAGAAATATCTTCAAGAGATTCAAAACTCAGGTAGGAGTATAATAGGAGTGTAAGACTCGCTATCCTGAGGTCTTGGAGAAGTCATCGCGGAAAGACTGGAGGATATCGAACATCAGGTAAGGAACTTCATTGATTCTAAATGTGAACTTGACAGGACTCTCGGGATGGTCGACTCGTGAAGATCAAGAGACTTATCGCATAATGGGAAAATCATGTTGTAAGACTTTCCCTTAGATAGGAGTACGACATATGAAAAGATTCAAGTAGCATATTATTGACATAAGTCTATGGCACATGAGGCACCACAAACTCTATATGTGTTTGGAAGAGTAGCCAAACAGAGGAGGACACAACTCTATATAACGAGAACAACTTCCTAAGTCCATACTAAATCTCAGTGCTTTGTAGAACAAACTGAAGGATGTGCTCTCTCCAAGGGTGACTAGATTGTTTCCAGTGAAAGAAAATGTTTTCATGTCCCCTCTTTTTGGAATATTTGATTTTTTTGTCTTTTTCATATATTTAACGAGCTTGAAAAATAATAAAAGAATGCTACGTTACAAAGGAGGAACAAGTGTCGTGGGAATGAAAACTAGTTTCAAGTGCATGGGACATATTGATGCTCAGGGCAAGGAGACATGTGCAGGATACAGACACTCGGGAAAATTCCTCCATGGGTCAGGGTGTCAGAACGCAAAGGCAAAACATGTTGTAAGGCTTGCACCTAAGGAGTGATCTATAATTTTAGCAACAACAACATGGAGCCTACACTAGGTCAAAGGTGCAAGAATGAGACATGCAATGTGATTTCAGATTGACACAATGAGCCTCCTTCAATGTAAAGTTTTACAAGCCCAGAGAAGGTAAGATCAATGGTTTTTCATGTTTAGAGAGTTTAAAAAACCAATAAAAGAAGACTCCAAAATGGTCTTTTTCATAAGTTTAGTCTCCAAGGTCCGAAAAAAGAATAAAATCATACTAAGGAGAACTCTTCTAGTCACTGGGACCAAAGTATTCCTTTTTCGTACATAATTCAGTCAGTCCGAAAAAGGGTTAAACTTATACCGAAGGGATGTCTCTTCAAAACCATTTTAACAAGTGTAACAGAGACAAGATCACTCGACTATCTTTTCAATTTTAAGGAGTCTGAAAAGAGCTTAATTATGGACTCCCTCATCCTTTTTCGAAATTTAGTCCCATGAGCCCGAAAAAGTATAAAACATAACTTAGGAGAATTCTCTCGGTGAGACATGCCTCCCGAGGTGTACCTTTTGCCTGGGTAATCTATTGGTTGGAAAAAGGGTTAACCTTATTCCAAATAGATGTTCTTTATGGACCAATTAATGATTGTGAAATAAACAAGGTCACTTGGTGACAGTTTCCTATTTAGGGAGTCTGAAAAGGGATTAAATAAAACTCCAGGGGTTTCTTTTTTCATAAAATTATCCGTGTAGACCGAAAAAGGGTTAAAATATCGCCAAACAAATATGCCTTCAAATTTCACTTTGAAGTGTGTGAAGGGAAACAAGATTTCTCGAAAATCTTTTCAATTTTAGAGAGTCTAAAAAGAGCTTAAGAGAGACTCCATGGGGTATCTTTTTGTTATGTAATATAAGTGAGATGAAAAGGATAAGTAATCTCTCGTCAGATGTTACTTTCATATTTTAAGTGAGCTTGAAAGAAAACAAACCATTCTCTAGGGGAGTCCCATAGGTATAGGCTAGAAAAAGATGAGGAAGAAGGATGAGGCTTCAACACAAAGTCATGGTGGAACTAAAAAAAGGACTCTTAAGCCTACAAAATACTCACGACATGGATACTAGAATGCAAGACAAGGATATATCTAGGGAATCCATGGAGAGGAAGGCTCTACCACCTAATTACGACACTTATAAAGTAGCATGGAAGGTTCTGTGTCGCACTTTGGTGGGATCGACTCTATGGCAAAACATAAATCATCAATAAAATGTAAAATGTAAGGTAGCAGAAGCCTACCCTATATGCAAATGGTGAAAACATAACTTCGTCATAGGATTATATAAGTAGTACCCATGCATTAAAAATATTGAATCCAAAGCACATAAGACTTTTAAACGACCAAAAGATCACCAAGAAGAACCAAAACATCCATCGAGCAAACAATAGGGAAGAAATCAGGGAAAAACTAGGTCAACAAAGGGTCAAAAAATCTATAAATAGAGGTGAAAGGGGTCATTTTCACCATTGTTTGAAAAAACCCAAAAACAAAACAAAACAACCCTCTTTCTTCAATTGCACATTCAGAGAGAAACGGTGGACGGAAACAACTCGTTCTTAAACTAAGTAAGTACCCCTCTCCCTCTCTTGCAAATTCATTCAGTTTTCATGGTTTTTGGAGGAAATTGGGGGCCATGCACCCTAAATTTATTCACAATTGTGTGTGTATGCATGTTGTTCATAATTATTGTGCGGATGTACGCTAGTTGAGATAAACTCAACACAGATATGTTCACGACTGTCTTCAAAACAGGGCACATACATGCTTACCAAAATGATAAAACAAAGGCACTAACTCCCAAAAATTTGCGTGATTCAGGATGTATGTGCATTGGAGGGAGAGAGAACATGAGGAAGTGGACCAAATGGTCGAAGAAGACCTGACAACTATGGCCATATTAAAACAATGTGGAATCTGGAAATTCTTTTGTTGTTTATTTATGAGAGCCCAACCGAGACTACTAAACCACCTGATTGAGTATTGGAACCTCGATGTAGAGGCCTTTATGCTAGAAGGCCAATCCTTAACACTCACCACCGAAGATGTCTACTTTTTTACCAATCTCTCTAGGAGGGGTGACCCGGTGAACTTGACAACCTTCCCTCGAGCGCCATATAACATCACCCATTATGTCGATATGTATTGTGAATCCAACACGGAAAAAGTAGGCTCTCAAGTCCCTATATAGAAGATTGAGAATATTGGATTGAGGATGGTGATTTATATGAATGGGTGGATTACTGGATCCAGTGCCCTACATCAGGCTTCTCACGCTCAAATGCATTGTGCAGTGTAGTGTCTACAGCCAGTGATATTCGATTGGATCACTACGATGCTCAACTATATGAAAATACAACTGACATAGTATAAACTAAGAAAGAAGAAGAACTTTGGATTTGGGACAATGTTATGTGAATTCTTCTTTGAAAGAGTGTCATGCATAATCCCGAAGGAGAGCATGTGAGGTCGCGTAGCCACCTTTCCAGCACTATGTAGATGGGCCATTTTGATGCCTCTCCAAGGTGCAGGGGGGTACGTGAGTCACATGATGACGAGTTCTTTGACTAGTGGAAACAACAGATTCCAACCATCGAGGATTATCCATATGTGGGGATTAGCTTCTTGAGAGACCCAGACATGCCCATGCCCCTGGAGCAGCATGTGGCGAGATATGTATTCTTATATATTTTTTAATTTTTTAATTTTATTTATGAGAAAGAAAACATATTTTTCTTAATGTCATTGTACTAACTAAAAAACGGTTATGTACGGATGTGGGACCAGTGCGGCCAATTGGCCTTCCTCGGACTAGGCATCATCCTTGAGAGCAGACCCAACCAGGAGAAGTCACAACAGTAGCAGGGCCATCGTCACTAGAGGCTGAGAGAGTATTGAGGTGGGTAGAGAGGAACTTGACATCCCTCACCCGTAGCGTGCCTATGGAAGAGATCGAGGATCTACCACCATCTATGCAGCCTCATGTAGTAGGAGTACCGAAGGCATGGGTCCAGATATTCTAGCGTCTATCCAATGTCGTAGTTCATTATAATAGGGCCAATATGACTAGATATTAGATTAGTACTAGACATCATGCGTGCCAGAGCACCCATTTTTGTATCTCTCTTTTGTATTGAGGGCTTGAGCCCGACGATGTATACTTGACACTTTTGAGGCCTATGGCCCACATTTTGTACTATGACATATTTTTTTGGACACGTTATATATATATATATATATATATATATATATTCCTTATGGAGTAAATATCTTTTGTACAAATATATTTACATGTGTTTTTATGTGTGTGCTTTTATAATTATGTGTATGAAACATGCCAATCTAAAACATGATTTGCCAATGTATCAGTTAATTGATTAGAGCATCTAGGAACATGAATATATGTAATATAATCAAAATAACGTTCCAAGAAGCGTACCCTGAGAAATTATCAGCGCAGGGTGGGATTGTGGACGCGGTACACTCCTTTTAACTGTGACACTACCAGTTGAGCATCTAGATGAACCTGGAGGTGAGAAATACCATGTGACAAAGAATCACGTAGCAATTATATTACAACACTATATTCAACAACATTATATGTTGCTTCTCCTAGACAAGCACCTATGGAAGATACCAACTAACCAGTGAGCGTGAATATCACCCAAGCTACGGAAGCAAGCCTCCGAGTGTGTCGGCTAGCACCATTTGCAAACCCAACATAAACCTCAGATTCACTTGACATCTTCCACAATGAAGAAACACAATAAACTACACATCCATAAAACAAAAAGATACTAAAATATACATATAAATATATAGAATATTTACAAGAAGTCACACTCAAGTGAACAACCTAAGCATAATACTTCTTTAGATAAAGCACATTTTTGGGCCCAGGCAACATATTGCCTTCAAAGTCAACCAATTCATAAGAACTTTTTCCCAAAACTTTATTTATAATAAACAGTCTAAACCACATGGGTTTAAACTTGCCTACCCCCAAGGGATCTTTATCGTGATCATAGACCAAGACAAGATCCCCTTCGGAGAAAAATCTAGGGTAAACCAATCAATCATACTGACACTTGACATGACATTTATGAGCCTCATTAGCCAAGGTTGCATCTCGATGATGTTCATCAAGCTGCTCGAGATAGACAAGATGCTCTTCAAGCGCAGTTGTTTCAAGCAGTAGTTCCAATGCCGACTTGAGAGAAGGAATATGACACTCTATAGGAAATATTGTCTCCATCCCATAAACAAGTTGGAAAGGAGAGAATCTTGTATCATTCTTGATGAAATTTCGGTAAGCCTAAAGTGTAGAGTATAACATCAAATTCCAATTTGACTTAGTTGAATTGATTGTTCCTTGGAGAATGGTATTAAGAGACTTATTGACAGCCTCTACTTGATCATTCGCTTGTGGATAATAGGGTGACATATGTTCTTGCTTGAATCCTAGATTTGACGTTAACTTTGTCATCATCTTCTTTTGGAAGTGGTTGTCATAGTCAGTGACAATCTCCTTCGATATACCAAACCTAGAAATGATTTTGTTGAAAACGAAGAGTTTCATCATTTCCCCATCATTGCTAAACATTGGCATGGCTTCAACCCACTTGGTGAAGTAGTCTACTGCCAAAATGATATAATGATGCCCCCTAGCAGAAGTCGAGTGGCATGTAGTGAAATCAATTCCCCACTTAGTGAAGGGGGAAACCTCAATAACAAGAAACATAGGAGCAGGGTGTGCCTGCATCTTCCAAGAGAATATCTGACATGGATGAAACTTCTTGACCACCTATATACCATATTTGATTAACGAGGTCTAGAAGTATCCAACATGAAGGATTTTATGAGTGGTATCCAACCTAGAGAAGTGATCGCCACATGCTCCAGTGTGGAAATCATTTAGAATGAACTCTACTTCCTCATGATTCAGAAAATGGTGGAGACCGCAGTCGACTCCTTGATGATAAAAATTGTTATCGATGATAAGATAATTTTGTGCTTGATGGCATATCCTTTGATTCTCATCACAAGAAGTAGAGGGAGGACACTTCACAGTCTGAAGATACACAATAATATTTCCATACCAAGGGTCAGAAGACGCAATAAGGAAGACATCATCATTGATTACTAATTCTTCAGGCAAATCATTGCCACTCCCAATCAGAAGTTTTGATATCAACTCTGTAAAAACAAAATATTTCTTGGACTTCACCGAAACAAAGACAAAATCGAATTCTTAAAGAATAACGATCCACCGACTAATCTTCCCGCCAATGAATCATCATGTCAACATGTAATGAAAATGATTAACGATGGTCATGGCAGTGGTCTTACGGAGTAGAATATAATGACAAAAACTTTAGATAGTGTGAACAACTACCAAATCCATCTTCTCAACGTGGGTATAGTTGAGTTCTGGTCTAACTAAGCCTCAATTGAAGTAGTGGATAGCGTGTTCCTGGAGAGCGTCATCCTCATGAACCAAGACCATACTAATAGTGGATTATGTTGCAGCTAAATATAACAAGAAACAATTTCCATAATCAAGAGGGTTGAGCAGAGGGGCAGACATCATGGCACATTTCAATGATTCAAAAGAGCATTGGGCCACTTCATCCAAAAAGAATGGGAACCCTTTCCTCAAAATATGCATGAACCCCTTAGTAATCTCAGCATAGTTAGCAATAAATCATCATAAGAAGTTATCTTTCCCTTGGAGACTCTGAAGTTGCGGAATTATGCAAAGGGAAGGCAATTGAACTATTTCCTCAACCTTAAGAGGATCGAACATGATCCATTTAGTGGACACAATGAATCCCAATAAACATCTTGATGTAACATAAAAACTACACTTGTTTGGATTCAAGCGGATCAGGTAGCAGCGACACCTCTAAAAAATAAGTCGAAGGTGAGTGGGATGATCAAATCTTTTGTGAGAACGTGACACAAGATCATCAAGATATGCCTCGACTGTATGTTTGAGGTCATGGAAGGCGAATGGCATGGTCCCCTGGAAAGTAACTCAAACATTTTTTAGGCCAAAAGGAATTTTCTTGTATGAAAAATTACCCCAAGGACATATAAAAGCATTCTTATGTTGATCCTCAGGCTTGATCTAAATTTGATTATACCCTGAGAAACCATACATAAAGGAAAATACTTCACAATCTGCACAATCATCGATAATTTGATCAATGGATGGGGTGGGAAAGTTATCTCTCGGGCATGCCTTGTTCAAAGCTCAAAACTCTCTGCACACTTGAATTGTACCTTTCTTTTTATTGACAGGAATACGGTTTGACACCCATTTCGTCAATTGATCTGGGTAGAATAAACTAGCCTTAATCAATTTTTCTACCTCAGCTTTAATGGACGTTGTCTTTCGAGGGTTGACTGATTGAAGATTCTTCTAAATAGGCTTAGAATCGAGATAGGTTCTAATTTCATGTTCAACAATACGAGGGTCAATGCCTGGCATTTCCTCATAAGACCAGGAAAAAACATTGCAAAATTATTTAAATAACTCAGCGTACACTTGAATCTCCTCGGGGGAAGAATACGCTTCAATGAAGACGTTTTCAACGACGTCGGGGGTTTTGGAGATATCAATTAGAATCATCTCAGATATATTTTCCATGTTTCCTTTAGCATATACTCCATGTGTTTCCAAAGGGATGACTGGACGAGTGACATCTTCATTCATAGTCGAAGTAAACTCTCCTACTTCCACTCTCCTAAGCTTGGGTAAAAAGTACGATCTATGATGAAGAT
>ML782938.1:85654-129114 GCA_009831015.1 Picea engelmannii
GCCTCATCAAAAGGCAAGACCAAATCCAAAGGATCATGTGAAGTAAGAGAGTCTTGATCCCAAATAGGCTCTAAAACTAGATTGAGCTCTTGAGGGGGAGATGGATCAAAGTTGGTCAAGGTTTTTTGAACAATATTGTATGTGACCTCAATTGCGGATAGGGGAATAGTTATGTTAGGATTCCATACCCCTTCCATCGAAGCCGAAGGTAAATTCCATGGATCATCAAAATAAGTTTTTTGAAATGAAGCTACTTGAAGGATTGTAGCCTTAGTCTGATCATGGACATCTAAAATAAACTTAAAATTATTCGAAGGCAGGGGAAAGTCTAAATTTCCCATCAAAGATGGAAATAGTCTAGCACCTAATTTGACATTACCTTGTTGTGGGTTATCAATCATCAGGACCATGGATTCCCTCGATGAAGGTTCGGGGTGAGAGAAGGAGAACTAATAAACAATTGTTATCCTACCTTCATGAGGAAATAATAGTACACAAAAAATGGAGGATACAACTATTTTCATTGCACAAGTCCAACTTTGTCCTAACAAAAGGTTGTAGTCGAAAGGCACATTAGTTTGTCCCTCCAACTACACGGGGAAGGAGGGGATTATTCCATGTGGTCAAAAATAATGGTTGTCAAACGCAGTTAACAACGTAGGAGATAGAGACAACTCGGGTTAACCAATATCCTTCCAACATGTCAATGACATAACACAAGCTGATGCACCCTCGTCTACCACCGTGCAAAACATATTCTGTGTCAATGATTTTGTGATGTAAACCACTACTATCTGAAAGGAGACGTGGTAAGGAAAACAAGGTTTAACATTGGAAGTGTCAAAAATGATAGATCTTGAGTTAGCTATCTCAACAAAACATAAAGCGAACAATAATTCCTTTCTCTGAGAGGGGAAACTTTGGAGGACCTCCAGAGAAGACATCGCACAAGGGGTTTGTGTAATACCTTCAAAGACATAGTAGTTATGGGCAGCCCTTGCATTTGGATAATGAGAAGGTTTCTTAAACGCACCTTTGGGGATGTGAATCATTGTTTCTCCCATTGTCTTCTCGATGTGAAGAGGAGGCGATGGGTTGGAATATTCTTTTACCTTCTCAGCAGATTTAGGCACTCCATAATCATGAAACCTAGTCTAGATATGAGCATCCAATATCATCATGTACACATTTGTGACTCCAGTATTAGCATTAAGTGTGGGGGAACCCTGATTTTCCCCAGGCACGTTTGTGGATGAGGAAGCTTGCGTCAAATTTTTCCCTTGAGGGGAAGGGTTAGTTAACATAATAGGTCGATGTTCTGCCAAAATCTTATGGGCTTCCTCAATCTAAGGGCACTAATGATTCAGGTGGTCGTCCGTGCAAATCTTACATGGGAACTTAACCTTATTATTTTAATTTTTTCCCTCACCAACATTGTTAGCATCATTTTTATCATTACCCCCCTTACCCTTCTTTCCCTTTCCCTTTATTTTTCCCTCGGTTTGTTGGTTACCCTTAGGGTTTGTCCTCTACATAGTGTGTACTTCTAATGTTTGGGTTGTGGGGGTAGTCATTCTAGGATTCAAGTTGGCCAGAGTATGTTGTAGCGACAATTGTTGCATTTGGTTGGACAACTGATATGTGGGCTTGTTTTTTGTTGAGCCTACGATACCATCAACATGAGGCCCAGAAATAGGTTTGGTCAAGTCAAAGGTTGACCACAATGCATCATGAAGAATCTCGTACAACATGTCAGATTGAGAATAAATCAACTCTAGTTGTTGAGCCCTCATTATAGCCTCTTCCTCAGAAAACAATCTAGAAGTTGCGACGTCTTTAGAAATACAAGGTAGAAAAGACTTGGGGAACCACTGGAGAAAAATCACAGAAGGGACCTTTAATTTAATTAATCTCTTTCAACGACACCATTCTCATATATGATCGGAGATATGGACGGCCTTAGTCTGCTCGAAATTGGCCAACGACTTAGTGTCGGCATCGTATCTCACCGGTAGTTGAAATTGGTTCAAGAAAACCATCGCCAACTTGTTAAAGTAAGAGTACTTCAAGAAATCGAGCTCAATATACCACTTCGTGGCACCCCCTTTGAGAGTGCATTGAAACAATCGCAACTTGATAGATTCATCATTCAGCGAGTTGGAGGAGCACCACAAGTGAAAAGTTGTAACATGATCGCTCGAATCTTCGTCGGGCTTGCCTTCAAATTTTGGGATATCTGAGGGAAACATAGTCAGCATAGGAGGCCAACATGGATCATGACAAATAGGATCATTTAAAAACCTTTACAAGTTTGGAAAATGAATAGTTTCCATAAAGGGTAACGTGTGTTGTGGCGGACTTAAAGGAAAAGACAAACCTAGATTTTTGCTAGCACCAGGTTGTCAGGAAAAGTTTGTTTGTTGACCAGGGTTCTGGTAAAAACCATGGTTTCCTTGGCCAATGTAAGGGGCCTCTGCACTAGTATGCATCATCAACGGATTTAAATAGTTTGATGACATACCTTGAGTGGGGATCGCTCCCTACATGGTATTCCAAAATCCTTGGTTGAGTTTCTCCCTAGCCGATCCCCCTGGCATAGGAATTGAACCTTGCCTGAGGTTCCACTAGGCATGGGAGAGGTTTCTCTTGATCAACATCCATTGCAGAGGTATAGAACCTTGCTCAGGATTTCCAATACCTTGAAAGGAAGTGGTTCATTCCATCATTCTTTGTGAATGTACAAAACCTTTCATATGGTTGTGTTGATTGATAAAGGGGTTTCCCCCTGAAGAAAACACGAACGAAGAGAAATCGTTATTCCCAAAAGCACCAAATAAAGAGAACGACATGGACCCAGCCAAAGTCATATAGGAATAATACCCTTGACTCCCTCCAGTAAACAAGGTGGAACTAGCATTAGGCCCAGATGGTTGTTGAAAAGCACCTCCAAGCAAGGGGTGAGGAGGGGGAATATGACCTCCACCAAAGGGATTGCATTGTACGGAGCATAGGTTCCCCTGAGGGATCCTTGCAAGGGAGAATTAGAACTCCCTTCCCCTAGACCAATAGTCTTTAAAGTGGAGAAGGTTAAAGTCAAGCTTGTGTCAAAACCTGACATCCCATATGTGAAAGGAGCGTTAGACATGTTGTGTATGGTGGAAGTATTGAAGTTGTAGTAGAGACTGTGCCACTGCCAGAAGTGATAGATGTATGACGAGAGGGATTCCTTGTAGGTGAAGGTTGGGGAAGGGGCATGGTGCCCCTTCCACCCGTGGTCAGGGTGAGAGTATGAGGACTCCTAGTAGAGATATCATCATTCACTTCCATAACCAGTCACCTAACAAGACAATTATCAGGAGTAGTCACCTCATGATGGACTATCTGAAGAAGGACTGGCACTAAGAGATAAGTTAACGGAGGGTTTGCAAGCCTAAAGCCTTTAGCTTCGAGGTCTGAAATGCTAGTCTCCTCTGGTGCAAGAGTGTCTCCTCTAGGAATAGGATCAGGCATAATTTATTGTGGCCAGGCAGCTTTGAAAGAACCTTCTTGATCTAATATTCACCTCGGCGGTGGTGAGGGTGGCTCCAAAGTTACTAGTGAGAGGCCCTAGAGCCTACACGAACGATGAAGCTATTGAACTTCCACTTTTTGAAATGATCAACCGACACTCTACGGTAAATCTAGGGAGAAGCACATAGCACACACTACAAAGTCCCTAAAGATAAATCAAGCAATTGATAGAACGTCAGGAAGAACAGTTATGCCAACCAAAACTAGAACAACTTACCGGTGCAAGTGTAACTCGAACAAAGAAACACCCTATGGGCATACTTTGTGAAGCATTGTTGGACGTCTATCCTATGTACCATGAAATACCCCCGCAATCACCTGTGTGAGTCCCTATAAAAGGAAACTAGGTTTCTAGTTCACATTTAGTCACTAGGTGGGTATAGTCGACAGTCGGGCACATCGTATGAGCATGATAACTATGTCTAAATCCTTTCAAGGGAACCAAACGAAAATGGTCTAGAAGACAAATGAGGATCCAGAATGGATTCGAGGTCCACGAAGCTTCGTAGTCAGATGCAGTCAACATATTCCCAAGAATGACCCTCAAATATGATCCCCACTACACTTGATCTAGCTTTGGAGGGGTTATCTCCTCTTTCTTTCCTCACCCAACCTCATGTTTATCCCATGTGTTAGAGGGGGTCCTATATAAATTTTACGACACTGGACTTCAACACTCCCTATCTCAGACTCTTAAGTTTATTTAGTGGCCTTGAAGAGTTTCCTCTCCACACCTAATCCAAGGCCCTAAATCCTAGTCTAATTAATGTAACCTATAAATGAAAATTCAAATTGATTTTAATATTCAACGTTAATTTTGGTGTCTTGATTACTCAGGGGTGCGATAGTGAAACTCATGATGTTCTTTGAGAGATGAAAGAGAAGAGTTAAGGAGCTTTTAGAACATTGTTCTTTAAATGAAAATGAAAGAAAACTATGTCCTATGAATGAATGTTTGGCTCTTTTAACTTTCAAGGTGAAAACTTTTCAAATGAAAACCAAGATCCTATTGTGCAATCTATCCTATAATGCTTTTTTGTTCCAAATGCAATGCAACTACATAAACTTTCAAGGAAGAAGACAAGAAGGAACTTTGGGTTGAGAAATTTTTTCTTTTATAAACACAACCTAAGCAACTACAACCAAACATAACATGCAAGTGCAATTAAGAAACTTCTTTTTCTTTTTTAAAGTGAATACAAGTGAAAGGGACGAGAAAAAAGTTTACACTTAACTACAATTTTTTGAAATTTTTTATATGCTTATGAAATGAAAACAACAAAACAAATTATATTTTTTTCTTTTCAAAGCATACCAAGAGAAAAGGAGAACAATTGTTGGCCCTCGACCAAGTTTTGGAGAACCTTGGTCGTGTTTGAACATTTTTGGGACTTCGACAGGCTGGTCGAAGACAGAGCGCCCAGGCGAAGCGGAGATCGCGGGATCTCACCCCCTTTTACTGGATTTTTGGGTTTAGGTTTTATGTAACGGGTATGGGATGTTAGCCCATGGGTTTATCCATGTTTAGGCCCCTTTTGTAATGTATAAATAAGTATCTAGGCAATGTAAGTAGGGGTTGAATCCTTGAGATCTAAGTTGGCTTTGTGCAAGAGACCTAGGGGATTTTGCTAAGTGAAAATCATGTATGATTGTAAGAAGGCTTCGTGCATGTTGTGTGTTGAAAACTTGTAGAGCTAAGTGCAAGTGATTGTAAGAAAGCTTTGTGCATTGACCTACTTGGGGAAGGAGGATCTAGTGAGGTGCGCACAGATCTCCTGCCCTATGCGGAGTTGGATTTGTGGCTCTGTGAATGTAATAATATTGGAAGAAGCTAATAAAGAAGAAGAAGAGTTAGTGGATGTAGCCCCACACTGGGGTGAACCACGTATATCATGTGTTATGTGCTTTGTGCTATATTGTTCTTGTATTTTCTTAGTGTGTTGTTATGATAGATAGATTTATGAATGCTTAGTGCTATATGATGTGAATGAATGCTAGATCTTCTTTGATGCTATGTGATGGATGGTTAGATGTGCGTAGATCTGGGTTAATACCACGTTGTTCTGTAACTAGGGTTTTAACCTACGATGTGAATAAAAGGGTTAAAGACTAATGAATGTTATTAGTTAAGTGCCATGTTAAGTATTGTGATCATAGATCTGTGTCCCATCTAGGTTGTAGACACTTGAGTCCTGCAACCCCCCCCCTGCCTCTACCTCGGGTGAGACTTCATCTGCTTTGCAGGTGTTGCCGAAAGGGTCGGTAGTTAGGGTTTTGTCGGTGTGTTGTTGAAGCATTGAACCCTCGGTCTTCCCCTGTGCCAACAAATGGTTYTGTGGTCAGGACTTGAAACTGTGATTGMTRGGAACTGAAGAAAAGAGAAATCTTTGTGCATAGATCTGCTGYTGTGGTGCGTAGTATTCTACTTGACTTGTGAAGCTCTGTGCTAAGAAGGGAATCAGATCTGAAGAACAGAGGTAAGATCTTAAAGCTTTGTGCTCTGATAAACGTAAGTAAGTGGAAATTTTTGTTTCGAAAGAATGGATTTAGGTATGCTTGATAGATCTTATCCTAGTCTGAAAACTAGGGCACAACTAGAAGAAAGAATATTTGATATGAATAGATCTGATAGAAATAATGAAAGATATGTTATTCCTATGCATAGAAAGAATTTTTGGACTAACAAGTGCATGCAGGATCCTAGAAAGAATGTTTTTCAAGTTAATCACTGTGATCCCAGTGTGCAGTACAGGAAAGGTTGGGGATCATTTAAGAGAAAGAGAGGATTTACTCTTTGTTATAGTTGTAGAAGACCGAGATATCTTGCTAAGGAATTCCCTAGTAGAGGTCCTATTTGTCTTTGTTGTAAATCTATTGGACATGAAGTTTTGGATTGCCCTAGAATGATTGCTAAAGTTGAAAAGATGAATATAAGACAAGAAAACCGAGAGGAAGGTCAAGAGACTAAGGATATGATAGAACACCAGAAGGAATCAGAAACTATATTATTGCAGATAAAAGATACCATAAATGATCACAGAGACATCATTTTACAGAGATCTTAAAAGAGAAGGAATGCATAGAAACAAGAATAGGAGACTTCAACATAGACTGTTTATTGGATGCATAAACACAAGTGAATATCATGCTAGAAAGTACTTGGGAAATTTTGGGAAAGCCTGCTATGATTCCTTCATTGGGAGGAATAGGATCATTTAAAGGAAAGATGATAACCCTATGTGGAAGACTTACCCATGTACCTATGGTTTCTCATGGAGAATCGACAGAAGAAGAATTTGAGGTCATTAAGTTTGTTGAGAAAATCACCCGCTTTGCACTTTTTCTAGGAAGGACTTGGATTGAGAAAGATCAGATCGGAAGGAAAGAAGAAGAGGAAGCTCTGGAACAAAAAAGAAAGAATTAAGAGATTTCATGGCTAGGAGAATAGTGTGCTTAATAGAAGAACAAGAGAACAATTCGAAGCAACTGGGGGACAGAGACTTAGTTGTCAAGGTTGAGAGAACACGGGAAGGCTTGAAAAACCTATCCATACAGGAGAGAAGAGAACCTACCCCCGAAGTAATAAGAGAAGAGGTATTCCACTTAAACCCTGTGAAAGACCCTCACCAGTGAGAATTTACTATGCTAAGAGAAGATAAGAATAAAAATGGAAAGAGGAACCCAATGACTTAGATCATAGGAAAGAAGGCCAAAAATCTCAACAAGAAGAAATCAAATCTAGAAAAATTGCACAAGGTTCTAGAGAAGACTTCGCAGAAAGAAGGCTTGTAGAACTTGAACCTTGCCGGAATAGCAGAATAGTGAAGACTAGAACTTCGCCATGGAGAAGAAATATGACCGTTGGAGGCATCCCGACCATTAGAACGGCACTCCAGAATGGTTAGAAATGCAGTTATTGCCGAAAAGATTATCATTGGACCTTTGGGACTGCACCATAACGAATGGATTGAGGCATTCCTTCCCATTGGAGGAGTTTGTTATGACATTGTCTATTTAATCCGTCGAATGTATCACCAGGGACAATTTTTCAAATTGTGATTATCTGATCACACAGAGAACTAATTTCTATCGCGCAGTGCTTACTGAGACCTCACCACCCATTTTTCTTGAGTGTTTTTCCGCCTACCCGAGATATCTGATCTCGATCATGTATGTCAGGTGAATGCAGTGCATTAGAGAAGTCTGTGGAGGATATCCTCATAGATCTTATGGCTGAGAAGGTCATTTCCGTAGGAGCACAGGCTTCATCGATGAGAGGATTGCAAGCATACCCATCGACTGCACGTCGATATGGGCCCTCCCGAACCGCGACAGATAAAAGAAGCAAGCATTGCGATGACTTGGCGAACACAAATCTCATCCCGTCGGTCTTGCCTGACTACATCCCGCCCTTGGATGGTGCGGTTAGTCATGACAGTGTTCCGAGAGACTTCGAGTACACCCTGATCACTACGTACCTCCCGAAGGGGATACACACAGTTGGACCACAACTAGGACTGATCCTTGATCTTAAGATCAGTGACTTTAACCTAGGAGACATGAAGAATTATGTACTGCTCGCACCACATAAGTACTTGACAAAGATAGCGGGGAAGAAGTCAAAGATAGTCCCCTAGCCATGGACTAAGGAGATCACAAGGTCCACCATCCTCAATGTCATGAAGCTACACCACTTCAACAAACATTAGGAGGTTAATGTGTGCGTTAAAATCCTGCTATCGTGCTTCCATGGAGGTTATCTATGGTTACATAGGCACCTGAATGTGGATCCAATGCTGATCCACATGATCATTGGATTAAGTATGCAAAGACCAAACCCTCAAAAATTCTACCTAGAGAAGGCTGCAGATCGTGCCCAGACACAACGAATAAACGACACCTACGGCGATGTGGAGAAGGGGAAGCAGGGCTACAATTTATCCTCCATCCAAAATGGTGCAGTGTGCCTATCTTACCAGTTGATCATTGGTAAGCTCATCAGGAAGAATAGACCAACGTAAGTCACGGGGTTTGTCGTTGACCTCGCAGGAAAATGCGTTGAAGGAATGCAAATGAACTAGGTGAGCTACCTTGTCAACCAGTTGGAGCAATATTGTCACGAAGCACATGACCAGGGATACGCATTTCACTTCAGCTGGTTACTGATTCTCATTTCCTTCGTTGCTTGGGAGATGCCGGAGGGAGTGACCTTCCCTGAATTCGAGTCATCTAAACTATTGGTTGCAAGGTCACTACCCTGTGGTATTCGAGCGACATGGAAAAGCAATGGTAGTCCAATGCGGTGTTCCACACCTATTACTTGCAACTGAAGAGGGTCATTGAATCCTTCCCTCGCATGACGTCCAATACACTCCATAGGTTCAGGCCACTTGAGATGTTCCGCGTAGACATGCACTTCATTTACATCACTACGTGTGGGGATGAACACAAGGAAGAGCTCCAGTCCTATTACAAACTCACAGAGGAAGATATGGAGGAAATAACCAAGGAATGGCCTGCAGAATTCTTTGTACTAGTCGATCAGACCGAACTCTCTAACCCCGACCTCATCAGAAGTCCTGTGGTCACTCAAGAAGAGTATGATGGACCAAGCAGCAGCAAGAAGAAGAAGAAGGAAGAAGTGCAGGAAATGAACAATGCATCGGAGGAAATTGCACCTGATTCGCCTGGAGGAGGAGGTGACGAAGTGAACCAAGAAGAGAATAAGGAAGAATACAAACAAGAACACAATGAAGTGACACTGCCTAAGGATCCCCTTATGGAGGCCGAGACATCCAAGAAAAGAAATGTTTCTCCAAATAAATATTCAGCATGGAAGAAGTCACGAGCCAATAAGCCCAAGTTACAGACTGTGCTCACAGTGGATGATATTGACCTCATCATCACAGATGTAGCAGACACTTCGAAGGATATTTTGGAACAGAACGAAGAAAAATAGGAAACAATGTATGATAGGATCGAGGAAGAGTTGAAAGGGGTACAACAATCCCTCTACTCGATCGATGCAGTGTTTACAGCGCCATCATCATCAGCAGAAGGTATAGAAGTAGCAGATGATCCTGCCCAACTGCGTAGATTAGTAGATGTGACAGAGGTTCACCTTCGATGAGTACAGGAAGAGAAATAATAAGCCACAGAGGAATTGAAGCAAGAAAAGGAGGAAGCCCTAGAGAAATGTTGGGTTGCACATCAAGAGAAAGATGGAATCCGGGCGAAGTTTGCAGAGGACGGAGAGCAGATCCAAAAAGAAAAAGAATAGTTGCTCGCGGAGCAGATGAGAGTAAAATAAGTAGTAACTAGAGAAATTCTCTCTACATTGGTCCTATCATAGATGGAAGAAGAGACAGTTTAAAACCAAGTGAGGAATCTCGCTGAGGCCATTCAGCAGCTTCAAGCAAGAGTAGCAGAGTTGGAACTACAAGCAATACCAAGCACTCCGCAGGAAGTGAAGGATCAGAGAGAAGAAATTGCCAAGAGCGCATTAGAAAGAATAAGGGCGTTGGCCTTGGAATGTAAATGACTCAGTGATCGAAGTGCATAGACCTATGAGCGCCTTGCAGATGACCCAAAGCTGATAATATTGGAGGCACAACTCCATGAGGTGAAACAACAAGCATCGACAGTGCAAGTGCAGCTAAAGCCGCTTTCGGTGGTAGAGAATATGAAAATCTCACAAGAGGTGTGTGTAGTTCAGCAACAAGTCAATTCCATCCATGGAAGAGTCATGGAAGTGACCCAGAGACTCCATCCGGTGCAAGATGAAGCCTGCACACTTTTTGAAGAGATCGAAGGAAAAGGTGCACAACTAGAACAAGTGGACACCACAGTGGAACAGTGCTTGGAAGGGCATTTCATCGAGACATTCATTCAGGAGTTTGTCGAACAGGAGGCTCTGGTGAAGTAGCAAGTCGAGGCAGCTCGAGGCCTTTGAAGCAGAATTGCCTAGATCAGAGTGACTCAGGACGAGTCACAGGTGAGTTTTGCGGGCCTTTTGGCCCTCGACCAAGTTTTGGATAACCTTGGTTGTGTTTGACAATTTTTGGGACTTTGAAAAGCTGGTCAAAGATGGAACACTCAGGTGAAGCGGATATCGCAGTATATCTCCCCCTTTTATGGGATTTTTGGGTTTAGGGTTTATGTAATGGGTATGGGATGTCGGCCCATGGGTTTACCCATGTTTAGGCCTCTTTTGTAATTTATAAATAAGTATCTAGGTGATGTAAGTAGGGGGTGAAGCCTTGATATCTAAGTTGGTTTTGTGCAAGAGACAGAGGGGATTTTTCTAAGTGCAAATCTTGTATGACTGTAAGAAGGCTTCGTGCATGTTGTGTGTTGAGAACTTGCAGAGCTAAGTGAAAGTGATTGTAAGAAGGGTTTGTGCTTTGACCTACTCAGGGAAGGAGGATCTAGTGAGGTGCATGCAGATCTCCTGTCCTATGCGGAGTTGGTTTTGTGGCTCTGTGCATGTAAGAATATTGGAAGAAGTTAATAAAGAAGAAGAAGAGTTGGTGGACGTAACCCCACACTAAGGTGAACCACGTATATCCTGTGTTATGTGATTTGTGTTATATTGTTCTTATATTTTCTTAGTGCGATGTTATGATAGATATATCTATGAATGCTTAGTGCTATATGATGTGAAAGAATGCTAGATCTGCTTTGATGCCTTGTGTTGGATGGTTAGATGTGCGTAGATCTGGGTTAATACCACGTTGTTATGTAACTAGGGTTTTAACCTGCGATGTGAATAAAAGGGTTAAAGACTAATGAATGTTATTTTATAAGTGCTATGTTAAGTATTGTGATCACAGATCTATGTCTCAACTAGGTTGTAGACACTTGGGTCCTACAACCCCTCTACCTCTACCTCGGGTGAGACTTCATCTGCTTCGCAGGTGTTGCCGAAAGGGTTGGTAGTTAGGGTTTTGTTGGTGCATTGTTGAAGCGTTGAACCCTGGGTCTGCCCCTATGCCAACAACAACCAAGACATTGACTACAGTCCTAAGCCACTTCCAGAAATAAGAGATTCACCCAAATCTAAAACTTAAAATCACACCTTCAACCTTGATAAAAGAAAGAAAGAGAAAAAGAAAATTATACAAGAATATTTCTTTACAATTTCATATATAATTTGAGACTTAAAAACTTGTCCAACAAGAGTTAATAGATGTTTATGGGATTCAGGAGGTCCTAAGGAACCAAAATTTTCCTGGGAGAAAATAAAATTTTGAAAAAACTTCTCAAAAGAACAGACACGCATGTTGTGCACAAGGAAGCATGAGTATGTATGTGTGTTGTATTGAATTCAGAGCGTAGGTGTACGCGTTTTGGGTATATACTAGGGCACGTATGTGACTAAACAATATCAAAAAGAGAAAACATGCAGGGTGACCACCCAGGTCAGGAAAGCTGGTAAACACTTGGGAGGTGTCCAGAAACTCTTACAAACTCAGAAAGCATAGAAAACAACAGGAATTCAAACCAAAAAGAATCTCCTAACAAGACCCTAAAGAGATTCCCTAGTGGAGTCTCCAATTTTTCTATGGGGAAAAATCCCCCTAATATGAGTCTAGTGACTAGGTAGACCCATGACACCTTAAAAGATAGAAATGCTTCTATTCTATCCAAATCCAATAAGACCTAATGATAATTAAGGTAAGGGAGATAGGATCAAAGTATGTACCTTAAGTCTTTTCGTTTGCAATATATCCATTCATGTCGATGTTCGTTACCGGATCGCAGGCCTCCTCCCAATGTTGGCATAAAACAACTTTAAAGAACACAATATCACATCATATGTCTAACTAACAAGATCATTTGAAGGTCTAAATATTCATGAAAACCATTTATAAATATAAACATAAATACATATAAATCTAGCACAAGAAGATTTCTCTTTTATTAATAACAAGATGGAAAGTTACAACCTCAATCTTGTCCATGCCACTCCACGAACCTCACCTGGGTTCCTCTATTTTATCTCCAAGTGCACCACTCCCAATGTGATATCCTCACAACCAACATGCCAATATAGGGAAAAGGGATGGATTGTATAAGGAGGATGAATGGTAGGGAATGTTAAGGATAAAAACTCAGAATGAGATGCAAAAGGCTTGGAATGCAAGGGCGAAATTTTGGCAGAGTTCACTTGCCTCCTCTTTCATATGTCCAAATGACTCCCCTAGGGCCCTTTTATATGGATAAAATGATGGTTATGTGGTTTTCACAAGGGCTATAGAAGGTAAGATGGTTTTGCATCCCAACATAGCCCGTAAACTCCGCCCTAAAGTGCATAACTTTTTAATTTTGCAACTTTTTAGAGTATATGTGGGTTGTCAGGTATATTGCTAGCGTATGCACGCACACTGCATATGTAGCAGGGCACATACACCATACAAAAATGTGTTTTTAAAGAGGAACCTCAGTAAAAGTGGTTGGTAGATGTGTAAATGAGTGGGCTAATGTCAGAAATGCATAGTAGTGGAATTTTTAGATATAACATTATCCAATTATATCTTATGGGGATACAATCCACAAAGAGAAGTCGTTAAGATTGATTCCCAAAATTCCTCAGATGTATCCTTGAATAAAGAATCTAAGATAAATAAATAAGAGGACAAGACGAAGATGCAATTGACGATTAAGAGTTTTCCACAATCAAATACCATTGTTCGTATGAAGAGGATCTAAACATTGATTCATTTCCCTTCTGCATATAAATATAATCTCTTGAAACTCCCTTGGGTCATTGGAGAAGATAACATCAACAATTAAGATCTATTAACCTATGAAGAACACTTGCATTAATCATGTCATGTAATCTTCATATATTTCTCCAATGGAACTAAACAACAACTCCATTAAATACAATCCACACTATGAATAGACATTAGTTGTATCAATAATCATCCAAATCTTATGTTTACCTCTCCAAAGGAGAGCAACAATGTGGAATATAGTACTTGAAATTAATGTGAAATCACTTCCCCAACATCATAAACAAGCCATTTTTAATAGAGGAATCCTACCATGTGTCTTATGATGATTGGTCCATGTCATTTATTTCTCGCATTGATTCATGCCCTTATGGTTGATCCAAAAACTGGCTTACAAGTGCAAGTAAAAGTTCCATAGATAGAGACATCATCAACAAGACTATGGTCGACAAGAGTGTCAATGACAAAATAATCATCGACAAGCCCATCATCCACAAGACAACCATAGAGTGTGATTGATAATAAATTTGTTAACAAGGAAGTGTACCGACAAGAGATGATCATAAAAAATGTATTGCACTAACAATGTCCTTACCATCAATGAAAATCATCAACAAGAAGCAACAAGTTCACCAACAATATACAACAAGGTCACCCACAATAAACAACAAGGTTCATCGACAAGGAGGTATAGGGGGGTCACTTATTAGAAAATGTTC
Source organism: Picea engelmannii (assembly GCA_009831015.1). NCBI lineage: Eukaryota > Viridiplantae > Streptophyta > Pinopsida > Pinales > Pinaceae > Picea > Picea engelmannii. The sequence continues at coordinate 99,681 of ML782938.1, forward strand.
AAAACACGTGTTAACGAAGTTATTAAAATTAATACCCCTATTTTCATAACTTTCCATATCCTTATCTTATTTCTCTAGCCTCCTAGTGGTACATCAAGTTTAATTATTTATAATCCATTATATAAATTTTACAATATTTTTCTTAAAGATAGGTATCAACAAATAAAAAATTGTTCTCTCATATAATTTAAAGTCCCTCAACCCCATTCTTTTTACTTTTATACCAAAATCTATATTTAGAATATTAAATACCCTCACATATTCATTCACGCAGTATTTGACATGCCTCTAGAGTAATCCCCTTGAGCAAGAAAGGTCATAAACAATGAAGTCAAGGCCAATTTCATTGGTGTCAATGGGGATCGACAAACAAGAATTAAACTTGTGTTGTTTTTATGTTGATGGAGATGTCACGGACAAGGCAATGTTGGAGCATGATCAAGAAGTAGTTTTTAGAAGAGGAAGTCTTAATCATACATAAATAATGCTTAGCAATAAATTCTTCATGTGCCCATTTATTTTCAAGTTTGCCAATAACTTTGGGAATATTCTAGAGGGAAACAATGTTCCCTTGCTAAATTCCGATGACAACATCTAACACTAAAATGGAAACAATCATATTAAGAAAATTGTTTCAAACCAATGGGATCCCTGGTACTTGTTGATCTAAAATATTGTTTTACGGTCTTAACGTCAAGCTAATGAGGATATGAATACCCCTATGTTTTTAGAGAGGTGGTACTCCTCTTGTTCTTATGATTCCAATAAAACAAAATGAAACAAAACAAAATAATGAGAAGGACCAAGGAAAACAACACCTAAGATTTTGGGACCAAATGTATTTAAAAGAAACTCATATGTATAAATTTACAACATGAATAGATTAAGATGCATACAGAATATATAGAACTGATATATCCATCACAACATTCATCAAAGCATTTAAAAATACCACAAATAGAGAGAACGGGGAATGGACCGCAAATAAAAGAGAGATTTAACTTATCATTCCATAATGTGCCAAAAATATTATGATAGATAAAACATTTGGTAACTCAATCTTTCGATCAAAGTCTTTGAGAATACAGTAATGTAATATCTTGTGTAGCTCTCTTGGAGTCTCAAAAATAATAATGAGTATTTAAATACTAGATTAAATGTCTTTAAATAAAGTAAAAATGAATTTTCCCTTCAAAGAGGATTGGGATTGGCTCCCGCGGACCACAAAATGAAAATACTTGGAAGATGAAAGAAGGACAACCAAGAATCATCCTAAATCCCACAAAATACCGAGAAGACAAAGGCAAGATGATAATTGATTGTAGCAGAAATGGACAGAGTAAAAATTGAAAGGGTAGAGTTAATGTTTGGCTCACTCTGATGGAAAAATATTGTAACCTTCACTTGCTTGTGGTTGGCTACGTTATAGGTGCATGTTGTGGTTGAGGTGACATAATTGCTCTAATTGTTCTTGAAGTAGTTAGGGTTTTCCTTTCTAGAACTTTCCATGATTCCTTTTGGAGTAAACCAATTTTTATTAATGCTTTATTATATTTTTATTAATGACTTTATGTCATTGAAATTCATTCCTCCAAGTAGGGCCCACTTATTCCTTTAATAAACTTTATTTTCAAATTTTTCAACTTGACTTCCTTTAACAAAAGTGGATTGTGTTTTAATTTTTCGAGTGAGATATTTTCCTTTCCATCCATTGAAAAAATTCTATATTCAATATTCAACGTCTCATCTTTCCAACAAGTCCTCCTGAGCGCAATTTCGATTCCTAGATCTTAAGATATGAGCTTGTGAAGTTGAGTTGTCAAACAGATCTCTCATCACACCATGAGAAAATAGTTGACTGTTATTTCAATTTTTTGGGAAGGTTATGGCCAATTTCTCCTCTTGAAACCTATTCCATCATCTTCCTTCCATCATCTTCCTTGTCGAATTACATTTCCAACAAGGTAACTTTTTCCCCAAACGGACACCCGAATCTTGAGTTATGGCTTCTAGAAATTCCTTTCTCAACAACTATTCACCTAACTCACAGGTTAATCTTATCCCTTGATCTAATTTCTTCCACTCCATTAAAATTTTGAATTTTTCCTTTAAAATGATATCCCACATGCATTGTGGTCAAGATTTTTTTAATTTTTATAATGAAAAGTTTACCATAGTACTCATGTGGAACAATGAAGATTATAAAGACTTTGGTGTAGATCTTGTGCCTTAGGAAAATTTCATGAATTAATAAAATTTTGATGACCTAGTCAACATCCAATCATAGTCCATTCATAACCTGGTCAGTGCCCATGTCATCTCCATGTGTCACCCATGGGTTGGTCCATTTCATTATGATATTTGTCCACCTCACTGCCACATGTCATTTGAGGATATGTCCATGTCACCACCACATGTCCCAGTATGGTAGGTCCATGAAAAGGGGGAAGAAACTTAGGATAGAAAATAATATTAAAAAATGACTAAGTATGAGGTGAAAAATCGGAGTGGAGAGTGCATATTAGTCGATGTGGATGTTGGATATGAGGAAATGAACGTAGAAATTGTGAAATATAGAAAATGGAAAATGGAAATAAGAAAAAAAGGAAATTGGAAAAGTAAAATGGAAAATGAAAATGGATGATGGAAATAATGTGGAAATGAATTATGAAAATGACTAAATGGTGGGAATTAAGAAAATGAACTAAGTGGATAATGAAACTGAAAATAGGCTAAATATGGAAATGGGTTAAGTGTGGAAATGATTAAATGTGGAAATGGTTAAGAATGGAGAATAGTGAGGAGGGAGAGTAGAGTGGAAAGAAGGAAAAATGCCTAAGTATAGGACAAGGCCATTATGTGGGTCATGGAAGTGAGAGGGTCATTCCATAGAATGCAGGACTACGAACCTAGAGATGTATGGAGAAAGGGTGAGGAGGTCCGCACCAAAACAAGAAATATGACTAAAGGAAATGGGGTGAGTGATCCCGCAAAGAATATGAGATTAAGTTTGTCATGAAGAACCAAGAAAATGAGACTAAGTGTGGTTCCAAGAATCTAATCGAGGTTCCAAGAAAATATTAGTTTCGATAAAAATTAATTGTGTTGCACATGGAAAAACGCTCTCTAGGCGATTGAACAAAACCCTGGATATCTTGAAAATACTAACTCAGATTTTTAATCTGTAAAATTCCTGACGAAGCTAAGACTGAGGGATATGCTATGAACAAATAATATTTCAAAATTTCCTTCTTCTGATATAGAATTTTTTTTATTATCCCAAGAGCAGGAAATCTAGGTGACCAAATTTTTTTATGAACATCTGGCTCCAACTGTGGGACAATGACCCCTTGTGGATTGTTGAGAATCCACAATCCTGGTTTCGCTGCCTTCTCCATTGGGATATGGAGTCATCTTCAAACATTTCATCCATTTATGAAATTTTTTACTGTGCAAAATTTTGACTGTAGAAACAAACTATGTACAAACCATATCTACCTACCCTATGTACTTGAAGGAAAGGGACACTTTTAGGTGTAGGTAGATTTCCAATGGATCCATTCAAGCATCCAAATGATTTGTGAAATGAACTTCAAAATTAGGAAACATATCATGACTAGTACCAAAGATTCATGAGTGTGTTCAAAGTGTGTTGGAGAAAAACAAAACCATATGTGTTGAGAATCTAATGGTAGTGCTTGGCCAACAATGTTTGAAACCATGTTTCGATATAATCAATTGTTGGTTGCTAAATAATGCTACTATCTTGGGTTGAATGAGTTCCCAATTTTGAAACAATTTCATCATTTTCCTTATCATTGGCCACATCCAAGATTCGTGATTCATCAAATATGTCTTGAAATAATTCTTTTTTTATGCAATGACAATCATGCCCATCGTTGTTCTCAAGATTAATTTCTTCCATTAATTGTTCTTGTTGCCAATGCTCTTGTGACTTTTCATCATCTATTACAATATATTTCATATGAATATGTTGGTTGAAGTATTCTTGTGCATTCGGTGGAGGCTCTTCAATTTCATTCTCAAACATGTTGCTTCAAAGATCTTCATATGGAGTATATGAGAGGCTGAAATCTTGTTCTTGCAAATTGAAATTTTTATTTTTGTTTTCAGCGATATGACTAGAAGACAAAATTTCCATTCTTTGATTAGATTTTTCTTTCAAATCATTCATTTCATCATCTTGTGTCCATATGGGAGAGAGTGGGTGGGCATCAACATTGAAAGAATCAGAAAATGCATATGAGTGCATTCTTGGGATGAATTGATTGTTCCTTGGAGAATGGTATTAAGAGACTTATTGACAACCTCCACTTGACTGTTCGCTTGTGGATAATAGGGTGACGATTGTTCTTGTTTCAATCCTAGATTTGACGTTAACTTTTTCATCATCTTCTTTTGGAAGTGGTTGTCATAGTCAGTGACAATCTCATTTGATATACCAAACCTAGCAATGATTTGGTTGAAAACGAAGAGTTTCATCGTTTCCCCGTCGCTGCTAAATGTTGGCATGGCTTCAACCCACTTGGTGAAGTAGTCTAATTCCAAAATGATATAACATTTCCCCCTAGCAGAAGTTGGGTGGCATGTAGTGAAATCAATTCCCCACTTAGTGAAGAGGCCAACCTCAATAACAAGAAACATAGGAGCAGGGTGTGCCTGCATCTTCCGAGAGAATAACTGACATGGATGACACTTCTTGACCGCCTCTATACAATATTTGATTAACGAGGTCTAGAAGTATCCAACATGAAGGATTTTATGAGCGGTATCCAACCTAGAGAAGTGATCTCCACATGCTCCAGTGTGGTAATCATTTAGAATGAGCTTTACTTCCTCATGATCCAGAAAACGATGGAGACCGCAATCAACTCCTTGATGATAAAAAGTGTTATCGATGATAAGATAATTATGTGCTTGATGGAATATCCTTCGATTCTCATCATAAGAAGTAGAGGGCAGACACTTCATAGTCTGAAGATACACAAGAATATTTCCATACCAAGGGTCAGAAGACGCAATAAGGAAGAGATCATCATTGATTACTAATTCTTCAGGAAAATCATTGCCACTCCCAATCAGAAGTTTTGATATCAAATCTGTAAAAACCAAATATTTCTTGGACTTCACCGAAACAAAGTCAAAATCAAATTCTTGAAGAATAACGATCCACCGACTAATCTTCCCGCCAATGAATCATCATGTCAACATGTACTGAAAAGGATTAACGAAGGCCATGATAGTGGTCTTACGGAGTAGATTATAATGATGAAACCTTTGGACAGTGTGAACAACTGTCAAAGCCATCTTCTCAACGTGGGTATAGTTGAGTTCTGATCTGACTAAGCTTCAGCTGAGGTAGTGGATAGCGTGTTCCTAGAGAGCGTCATCCTCCTGAACCAAGACCATATCGATAGTGGATTCTGTTGCAGCTAAATATAACAAGAAATATTTTCCTTAATCAAGAGGGTTGAGCAGAGGGGCAAACATCATGGCACATTTCAATGATTCAAAAGAGCGTTGAGCCACTTCATCCAAAAATAATGGGAACCCTTTCTTCAAAAGATGCATGAACCCCTTAGTAATCTCAGCATAGTTAGCAATAAATCATCGTAAGAAGTTATCTTTCCCTTTGAGACTCTGAAGTTGTGGAATTGTGCCTGGGGGATGCAATTGAACTATTTCCTCAACCTTAAGAGGATCGACCATGATCCATTTGGTGGACACAATGAATCCTAGTAAACGTCCTGATGTAACATAAAAACTACACTTGTTTGGATTCAAGTGAATCAGGTAGCAGCGACACCTCTAAAAAATAAGTCAAAGGTGAGCGAGATGATCAGATATTTTGTGAGAGCATGACACAAGATCATCAAGATATGCCTCGACTGTATGTTTGAGGTCATGGAAGGCGAATGACATGGTCCCTTGGAAAGTAGCTCAAACATTTTTTAGGCCAAAAGGAATTTTCTTGTATGACAAAGTACCCCAAGGACATATAAAAGCAGTCTTATGTTGATCCTCAGGCTTGATCTAAATTTGATTATACAATGAGAAACCATACATAAAGGAAAATACTTCACAACCCACACAATCATCGATAATTTGATCAATGGATGGGGTAGGAAAGTTATCTCTTGGGCATGCCTTGTTCAAAGCTCAAAAATCCATGGACACTCAAATTGTACCTTTCTTTTTATTGACAGGAATATGGTTTGACACCCATTTCGTCAATTGAACTAGGTAGACAAAACTAGCCTTAATCAATTTTTCTACCTAAGCTTTAATGGTCATTGCCTTTCGAGGGTTGACCGATTGAAGCTTCTTCTGAATAAGCTTAGCATCGAGATAGGTTCTAAATTCATTTTCAACAATACGAGGTTCAATGCCTGGCACTTCTTCATAAGATCGGGAAAAAATGTCGCGAAATTATTTAAATAACTCAACGTACACCTGAATATCCTCGAGGGAAGAATACGTTCAATGAAGATGTTTTCAATGACACCAGGGGTTTTGGAGATATCAATTAGAATCATCTCAGATATAGTTTCCATGTTTCCTTTAGCATATACTCCATCTGTTTCCAAGGGTTGACAAGATGAGTGACATCTTCATTCATAGTCGAAGTAAACTCTCCTACTTCCACTCTCCTAAGCTCGGGTAAAAAGTATGATCTATGATGAACATCAGCCAAAGGTATTTCCGGACCTATCATTACCTCTAAAATCACCTCATCAAAAGGCAAGACCAAATCCAAAGGATCGTGTGAAGTAAGAGAGTCTTGATCCCAAACAGGCTCTAAAACTGGATTGAGCTCTTGAGGGGGAGATGAATCAGAGTTGGCCGAGGTTTTTTGCACAATATTTTACACGACCTCAATTGCGTATAGGGGAATAGTTATGATAGGATTCCATACCCCTTCCATCGAAGCCGATGGGGAAGGTAAAGTGCACGGATCATCGAAATATTTTTTTTGAAATGAAGCTACTTGAAGGATCATATCCTTAGGCTGATCATGGACATCTGAAATAAACTTAACATTATTCGAAGGCAGGAGAAAGTCTCAATTTCCCATCAAAGATGGAAATAGTCCAGCACCTAAGTTGAAATTACCTTGTTGCGGGTTATAAATCATCAGGACCATGGATGCCCTCGATGAAGGTTCAGGGTGAGAGAAGGAGAACTAATCAACAATTACTATCCTACCTTCATGAGGAAAGAATAGTACACGAAAAATGGAGGATACAACTATTGTCATTGTGTAAGTCCAACTTTGTACTAACAAAAGGTTGTAGTCAAGAGGTGCGTCAGTTTGTCCCTCCAACTACATGGGGAAGGAGGGGATTATTCCATGCGGTCAAAAAGAATGGTTGTCAAACACAATTAACAACGTAGGAGACAGAGACAACTTGGGTTAACCAATATCCTTCCAACATGTCAATGACATAACGCAAGTTGATGCACCCTCGTCTACCACCGTGCAAAAAATATTCTGTGTCAACGATTTYGCGATGTAAACCACTACTATCTGAAAGGAGAAGTGGTAAGGAAAACAAGGTTTAACATTGGAAGTGTCAAAAATAATAGATCTTGAGTTAGCTAGCTCAACAAAACATAAAGCAAACAATAATTCCTTTCTTTGYGAGGGGAAACTCTGGAGGACCTCCAGAGTAGACATCGCACAAGGGGTTTGCACAATATCTTCAAAGACATAGTAGTTATGGGAAGCCCTTTMATTTGGATTATGATAAGCTTTCTTAAACGCACCTTTGGGGATGTGAGTCGTTGTTTCTCCCATTGTCTTCTCGATGTGAAGAGGAGGCAATGGGTTGGAAGATTTTTTTACCTTCTCAGCAGATTTAGGCATTCCATAATCATGAGATCTAGTCTAGATATGAGCATCCAATATCATCATGTACACATTTGCGACTCCATTATTAGCATTAAGTGTGGGGGCACCCTGATTTCCCCCAAGCACGTTTGTGGATGAGGAAGCTTGCGTCAAATGTTTCCCTTGAGGGGAAGCGTTAGTTAACATAATAGGATGATGTTGTGCCAAAATCTTATGGGCTTCCTCAATCCGAGGGCACTAATGAGTCAGGTGGTCGTTCGTGAAAAGATTACACGGGAGCTTAACCTTATTATTTTAATTGTTTCCCTCACCATCATATTTAACATCATTTTTATCATTACCCCCCTTACCCTTCTTTCCCTTTCCCTTTATTTTTCCCTTCCGGTTGTTGGTTACCCTTAGGGTTTGTCCTCTACATAGTGTGTACTTCTGATGTTTGGGTTGCGGGGGCAGTCATTCTAGGATTCTGGCTGGACAGAGTATGTTGTAGTGACAATTGTTGCATTTGGTTGGACAACTGATATGTTGACTTATTTTGTGTTGAGCCTACGATACCATCAACATGAGGCCCAGACTTAGGTTTGGTCAAGTCAAAGGTTGACCATGATGCATCATGAAGAATCTCATACAACATGTCGGATTGAGAATAAATCAGCTCTAGTTGTTGAGCCCTCATTATAGCCTCTTCCTCAGAAAACAATCTGGAAGTTGCGACGTCTTTGGAAATACAAGGTACCAAAGACTTGAGGAACCACTGGAGCAAAATCATAGAAGGGACCTTCACTTTAATCAATCTCTTTCAACGAAAGCATTATCATATATGATCAGATATATTGTCGGCCTTAGTCTGTACGAAATTGGCCAGCAACTTAGCGTTGGCATCATATCTCACCGGTAGTTGAAATTGGTTAAAGAAAACCATTGCCAACTCGTTAAAGTAAGAGTACTTTGAGAAATCGAGCTCAATATACCACTTCGTGGAACCCCCTTTGAGAGTGCGTTGAAACAATCGCAACTTGATAGAGTCATCATTCAGCGAGTTGGAGGAGCACCATAAGTGAAAATTTGTAACATGATCGCCCGGATCTTCGTCGGGCTTGCCTTCAAATTTTGGGATATCTGAGGGAAACTTAGTCAGCATAGGAGGCCAACATGGATCGTGACAAATAGGATCATTTAAAAACCTTTACAAGTCTAGAAAATGAATAGTTTCTAGAAACGGTAACGTGGGTTGTGGCGGAGTTAAAGGAAAAGACAAACCTAGATTTTTGCTAGAACCATGTTGTTAAGAAAAGTTTGTTTGTTGACCAGGGTTCTGGTAAAAGCCATGGTTTCCTTGGCCAGTGTAAGGGGCCTCTATAGTAGTATGCATCATCGACGAATTCAAATAGTTTGATGACATACCTTGAGTGGGGATCGCTCCCTACATGGTATTCCAAAAGCCTTGGTTGATTTTTTCCCTAGTCGATCCCCCTGGCATAGGAATTGAACCTTGCTTGAGGTTCCACTAGGCATGGGAGAGGTTGCTTCTAATCGACATCCATTACAGAGGTATAGAACCTTGCTCTGGATTTCCAACACCTTGAAAGGAAGTGATTTATGCCATCATTCTTTGTGAAGGTACAAAACCTTCCATGGGGTTGGGTTGATTGAGAAAGGGGTTTCCCCCTGAAGAAAACATGGATGAAGAGAAATCGTTATTCCTAAAAGCACCAAATAAAAAGAACGACATGGACCCATCCAGAGTCATATAGGAATAAGACCCTTGACTCCCTCCAGTAAACAAGGTGGAAATAGCATTAGGCCCAGATGGTTGTTGAAAATCACCTCCAATCGAGGGCGACAGAGAGGGAATATGACCTTCGCCTTAAGGGACTGCATTGTATGGAGCATAGGTTCCCCTGAGGGATCCTTGCAAGGGAGAATTAGAACTCCCTTCCCCCAGACCAATAGTCTCTAAAGTGGAGTAGGTTAAATTCAAGCTTGTGTCAAAACTCGACATCCCATATGCGAAAGGAGCGTTAGACATGTTGTGTATGGTGGAAGTATGAACTGTGGTTGAAGTTGTGGTAGAGACTGTGCCAATGTCAGAAGTGATAGATGTATGACGAGAGGGATTCCTTGTAGGTGAATGTTGGGGAAGGGGTATGGCACCCCTTCCACCCGYGGTCGGGATGAGAGTATGAGGACTCCTAGTAGAGGTATCATCATTCGCTTCCATAGCCAGTCACCTAACAAGACGATGATCAGGAGTAGTCACCTCATGAGGGACTATTTGAACAAGGACTGGCACTGGGAGATCAGTTAACGGAGGGTTTGAAGGCCTCAAGCCTTTAGCTTCAAGGTCTGAAATGCTAGTCTCCTCTATTGCAAGAGTGTCTCCTCTAGGAACAAGATCGGGCACAATTTCTTGTGGCCCGACAGATTTGAAAGAACCTTCTTGATCTAATATTCACCTCGGTGGTGGTGATGGTGGCTCCAAAGTTACCATTGAGAGGCCCTAGAGCCTACGCAAATGACGAAGTTGTTGAACTTCCACTTTTTGAAATGATCAACTGACACTCTAAGGTAAATCTATGGAGAAGCACATAGCACACACTACAAAGTCCCTAAAGATAAATCAAGAAATTTATATAAGGTCAGGAAGAAYAGTTAGGCTAACCAACACTAGAACAACTTACCGGTGCGAGTGTAACTCGATCAAGGAAACACCCTCTGGGTATACTCTGTGAAGCATTGTCTGACGTCTATCCTATGTACCACGGAATAMTCCCACAGTCACCTGTGTTAGTCCCTATGAAAGGAAACTAGGTTTCTAGCTCACATTTAGTCACTAGGTGGGTATAGTTGACATTCAGGCACATTGTATGAGCATGATAACTATGTTTGAAGCCTTTCAAGGGTACCGAAAGAAAATGGTCTGGAAGACAAATGAGGATCCAAAATAGATTTGAGGTCCACGAAGCTTCGTATTCAGATGCAGTCAACATATTCCCAAGAATGACCCTCAAATACGATCCCCACTATGCTTGGTCCAGCTTTGGAGGGGTTATCTCCTCTGTCTTTCCTCACGCGACCTCATGTTTAGCCCATGTGTTAGAGGGGGTCCTATATAAATTTTACTACACTGGACTTCAACACTCCCTATCTAAAACTCTTAAGTTTATTTAGTGGCCTTGAAGAGTTTCCGATCCGCACCTAATCCAAGGCCCTAAATCCTAGTCTAATTAATGTACCCTATAAATGAAAAGTCAAATTGATTTTAATATTCAACGTTAATTTTAGTGGCTTGATTACTCAGGGGTGCGATAGTGAAACTCATGATGTTATTTGAGAGATGAAAGAGAAGAGTTAATGAGCTTTTAGAACATTGTGCTTTAAATAAAAATGAAAGCAAACTATGTCCTACGAATGAATATTTGGATCTTTTAACTTTCAAGGTGAAAACTTTTCAAATGAAAACCAAGATCCTATTGTGCAATCTATCCTATAATGCTTTTTCGTTCCAAATGCAATGCAACTACTTAAACTTTCAAGGAAGAAGACAAGAAGGAACTTTGGGTTGAGAAATCTTTTCTTTTATAAACACAACCTAAGCGACTACAACCAAAAATAACATGCAAAGTAGCATGCAAGTGCAATTAAGAAACTTCTTTTTCTTTTTTCAAAGTGAATACAAGGGAAAGGGATGAGAAAAAAGTTTACATTTAACTACAATTTTTTGAAATTTTTTATATACTTATGAAATGAAAACAACAAAACAATTTTTTTTTTCTTTTCAAAGCGTACCAAGAGAAAAGGAGAATTATTGTTGGCCCTTGAACAAGTTTTGGAGAACCTTGGTCGTGTTTGACCATTGTTGGGACTTCGACGGGCTAGTCGAAGACGGAGCGCCCAGGCGAAACGGAGATCGCAGGATCTCGCCCCCTTTTACGGGATTTTTGGGTTTAGGGTTTATGTAACAGGTATGGGATGTCAACCCATGGGTTTACCCATGTTTAGACCCCTTTTGTAATGTATAAATAACTAGCTAGGCGATGTAAGTTGGGGTTGAAGCCTTGAGATCTAAGTTGGCTTTGTGCAAGAGACCTAGGATATTTTGCTAAGTGAAAATCCTGTATGATTATAAGAAGGCTTCGTGCATGTTGTGTGTTGAGAACTTGCAGAGCTAAGTGCAAGTGATTGTAAGAAGGCTTTGTACGTTGACCTACTCAAGGAAGGAGGATCTGGTGAGGTGCGCGTCGATCTCCTGTCCTATGCGGAGTTGGTTTTGTGGCTCTGTGCATGTAAGAATATTGGAAGAAGCTAATAAAGAAGAAGAAGAGTTGGTGGACGTAGCCCCACACTGGGGTGAACCACGTATATCATGTGTTATGTGCTTTGTGCTATAGTGTTCTTTTATTTGCTTAGTGCATTGTTATGATAGATATATATATGAATGCTTAGTGTTATATGATGTGAATGAATTGCTAGATCTGCTTTGATGCTATGTGATGGATGGTTAGATGTGCATAGATATGGGTTAATACTGCATTTTTCTATAACTAGGGTTTTCACCAGCAATATGAATAAAAGGGTTAAAGCCTAATGAATGTTATTGGCTAAGTGCTATGTTAAGTATTGTGATCACAGATCTGTGTCCCAGCTAGGTTGTAGACATTTGAGTCTTGCAACCCCCCATGTCTCTACCTCAATTGAGACTTCATCTGCTTTGCAGGTGTTGCCGAAAGGGTCGGTAGTTAGAGTTTTGTTGGTGCGTTGTTGAAGCGTTGAACCCTGGGTCTGCGATGTTCCAACAAATGGTTCTGTTGTTGGGATTTGAAACTGTGATTGTTGGGAACTGAAGAAAAGATAAAGCTTTGTGTGTAGATCTGCTGATGTGGTGCGCAGTATTCTACTTGACTTGTGAAGCTCTATGATAAGAAGGGAATCATATCTGAAGAACAGAGGTATGATCTTAAAGCTTTGTGCTCTGATAAAGGTAAGATAAGTGGAAATTTTTGTTTCGAAACAATGGATCTAGGTATGCTTAATAGATCTTATCCTAGTCTAAAAACTAGGGCACGGCTAGAAGAAAGAAGATTTGATACAAATAGATCTGATAGAAATAATGAAAGATATGTTATTCCTATGCATAGAAAGAATTTTTGGACTAACAAGTGGATGTAGGATCCTAGAAAGAATTTTTTGCAGGTTATCACTGTGATCCCAGTGTGCAGTACAGAAAACGTTGGGGATCGTTTAAGAGAAAGAGAGGATTCACTCTTTGTTATAGTTGTAGAAGACCAGGACATCTTCCTAAGGAATTCCCTGGTAGAGGTCCTATTTGTCTTTGTTGTAAAGCTACTAGACATGAAGTTTTGGATTGCCCTAGAATGATTGATAAAGTTGGAAAGATGAATATAAGACAAGAAAACCATGAAGAAGGTCAAGAGACTAAAGATATGATAGAACACCAGAAAGAATCAGAAACTATATTATTGCAGATAAAAGAAACCATAAATGATCACAGAGACATCAGTTTACTAGAGATCTTAAAAGAGAAGGAATGCATAGAAACAAGAATAGGAGACTTCGACATAGACTGTTTATTGGATGCATAAACACAGGTGAATATCATGCTAGAAAGTACTTGGGAAATTTTGGGAAAGCCTGCTATGATTCCTTCATTGGGAGGAATAGGATTATTTAAAGGAAAGATGATAACCCTATGTGGAAGACTTACCCATGTACCTATGGTTGCTCATAGAGAATCGACAGAAGAAGAATTTGAGGTCATTAAGTTTGTTGAGAAAATCACCCCCTTTGCTCTTTTTCTAGGAAGGAATTGGATTGAGAAATATCAGATCTGAAGGAAAGAAGAAGAGGAAGCTCTAGAACAGAAAAAGCAAGAATTAAGAGACTTCATGGCTAGGAGAATAGCACGCTTAATAGAAGAACAAGAGAACAAGTCGAAGCATAAGAGGGACAAAGACTTGGTTGTCGAGGTTGATAGACCACGGGAAGGATTGAAAAACCTATCCATGCAGGAGAGAATTGCACCTACCCCCGAAGTAATAAGAGAAAAGGTATTCCACTTAAACCCTGTGAAAGACCCTCACCAGTGAAAAGTTACTATGCTAAGAGAAGATAAGAATAAAAATGGAAAGAGGAACCCAATGACGCAGATCACAGGAAAGAAGACCAAAAATCCCAGCAAGAAGAAATCAAATCTAGAAAAATTGCACGAGGTTCCAAAGAAGACTTCGCAGAAAGAAGGTTTGCAGAACTTGAACCTTGTCGGAATAGTAGAACATCGCAAACTAGCACTTCACCACGGTGAAGCAATATGACCGTTGGAAGCATCCTGACCATTAGAATGATACTCCAGAATGGTTAGAAACACAGTTATTACCAGAAATGTTACCATTGGACCATTGGGATTGCACCATAACAGATGGATTGAGGCATTCCTGCCCGTTGGAGGAGTTCGTTACGACATTGTCTATTTAATCCGTTGAATGTCTCACCAAGGACACTTTTGCAAATTGTGATTATCTAAGCCCATAGAGAACTAATTTCTATCACGCAGTGCTTACTGAGACCTCGCCACCTATTTTGCTTGAGTGTTTTTCTGCCTACCTGAGATATCGGATCTCGAGCGTGTATGTCAGGCGAACGCAGTGCAGTAGAGAAGTCTATGGAGGATATCCTCATAGATCTTATGGCTGAGAAGATCATGTCTATAGGAGCACAAGCTTCATCGACCAAAGGATTGCAAGCATCCCCATCGACTGCACGTCGATATGGGCCCTCCCGAACCGAGACACAGAAAAGAAGCAAGCATCGCGACGACTTGGCGAATGCAAAGCTCATCCTGTCGGTCTTGCCCAACTAAATATCGCCCCTGGTTGGCATAGTTAGTCATGATAGTGTTCTGAGAGACTTCGAGTACACCCTGATCACTACGTACCTCCCAAAAGGGATACACACAGTTGGACCACAACTAGGACTGATCCTTGATCTTAAGATCGGTGACTTTAACCTGGGAGACATGAAGAATTATGCACTGCTCGCACCACATAAGTACTTAACAAAGACAACGGGGAAGAAGTCAAAGATATTCCCCCAGCTATGGACTAAGGAGATCGCGAAGTCCACCAATCTCAATGTCATGAAGCTACCCCACTTCAGCAGACATCAGGAGGTTAACGCATGCGTTAAACTCCTCTTGTCGTGCTTCCATGGAGGTTATCTATGGTTAGACAGGTGCATGAATGTGGATCTAGCGTTGATCCACATGATCACTAGATTAAGTATGCAGGGACCAGACCCTCAGAAATTCTACCTAGGGAAGGTTGCAGATCGTGCCCTGGCACAACGAATAAAGGACATCTACGGCGATGTTGAGAAGGGGAAGCGGGGCTACAAGGTAGCGTCCATCCAAAGTGGTGCAGTGCGCCTAGCTTGCCAGTTGATCACTAGTAAGCTCGTCAGGAAGACTAGACCAACGCAAGTCACGAGGTTTGTCGTCGACCTCACAGGAAAATGCGTTGAAGGAATGCAGATGAATTGGGCAAGCTACCTTGTCAACCAGTTGGAACAATATTGTCATGAAGCATAGGACCAGGGCTACGAGTTTCACTTCAAATGGTTATTGATTCTCATTTCCTTCGTCGCTTGGGATATGTCGGAGGGAGTGACCTTCCTTGAAGTCAAGTCATCTAAACCATTGGTCGTGAGGTCACTACCCTCTGGTATTCGAGCGACATGGAAAAGCAATGGCAGTCCAATGCAGTGTTCCAAAGATATTACTTGCAACTGAAGAGGGCCATTGAATCCTTCCCTCGCATGACATCGAATACAATCCATAGATTCAAGCCACTTGCAAAGTTCTGCGCAGACAGGAACTTCATTTACATCACTGTGCGCGGGGATGAACACAAGGAAGAGCTCCAGTCCTAGTACAAACTCACATAGGAAGATATGGAGGAAATAACCAAGGAATGGCCTGCATATTTCCTTGTACCAGTCAAACAGACCGAACTCTTCGACCTCGACCTCATCAGAAGTCATGTGGTCACTCGAGAAGAGTATGATGGACCAAGCAGTAGTAATAAGAAGAAGAAGTAAGAAGTGCAGGAAATGAACAGCGCATCGAAGGAAACTGCACCTGATTCACCTGGAGGAGGAGGAGGTGATGAAGTGAACCAAGAAGAGAACAAGGAAGAAGACAAATAGGAACAGGGTGAAGTGACACCGCCTAAGGATCCCCTTACGGAGGCTGAGACATCCAAGAAAAAAAAATGTTTTTCCAAAGAAATCTTTAGCACGGAAGAAGTCATGAGCCAATAAGCCCTAGTTACAGACTATGCTCACAGTGGATGATATTGACCTCATCATCGCAGATGTAGCAGACACTTCGAAGGATATTTTGCAACAGAATGAAGAAAAATAAGAAACAATGTATGATAGGATCAAGGCGAAGCTGAAAGGCGTACAACAAGCCATCTACTCGATCTGTGCAGTGTCTACAGTACCATCATCATCAGCAGAAGGTATAGAAGTAGGAGACGATCCTGCCCAACTACCTAGATTAGTAGATGTGACAGAGGCTCGCCTTCGACGAGTACAGGAAGAGAAATAATAGGCCACAAAGGCCTTGAAGCAAGAAAAGGAGGAAGCCCTAGAGAAACGTTGGGTTGCATAGCAAGAGCAAGATGACATCCGGGCGAAGTTTGTAGAGGACAGAGAGCAGATCTAGAAAGAAAAAGAATAGTTGCTCGTGAAGCAGATGAGACTTAAATAAGCAGTAACTAGAGCACTTTGCTCTGCATTGGGCCTAGCACAGATGGAAGAAGATACGGTTGAGAACCAAGTGGGGAAGCTCGTTGAGGCCATTCAGTGGCTTAAAGCAAGAGTAGCAGAGTTGGAACTGCAAGCAATACCGAGCACTCCGTAGGAAGTGTAGGATTAGAGAGAAGAAACTGTCAGGAGCATAGTAGAGAGAATCAGGATGTTGGCCTTGGAATGTAAACAACTCAGTGACCGAAGTGCATAGACCTATGAGCACCGTGCAGATGACCCGGAGCTGAGAATATTGGAGGCACAACTCCAGGAAGTGAAACAACAAGCATCGATAGTGCAAGCGCGGCTAAAGTAGCTTTCAGTCGTAGAGAATATGAAAATGTCACAAGAGGTGTGTGCAGTTCAGCAACAGGTCAATTCCATCCAAGGAAGAGTCATGGAAATGACCCAGAGACTCCAGCCAGTTCAAGATGAAGCCTGTACACTTTTTGAAGAGATTGAAGGATAGGGTGCATAGCTAGAACAAGTGGTCACCACAGTGGAACAGTGCTTGGAAGGGCATGTCACCGAGATAGTCATTCAGGGGTTTGTCAAACAGGACGCTCTGGCGAAGCAGCAAGTCGAGGCAGCTCGAGCCAAGCTCGAGGCCTTCGAAGAAGAATTTCCTAGATCATAGTGACTCGAGACAAGTCACAGGTGAGTGTTGGGGGCCTCTTGGCCCTCGAACAAGTTTTTGATAACCTTGGTCGTGTTTGACCATTTTTGGGACTTTGACAGGATGGTCGAAGACGGACCGCCCAGGTGAAGCGGAGATCGCGGTATATCTCCCCCTTTTACGGGATTTTTGGGTTTAGGGTTTATGTAACGGGTATGGGATGTCATCCCATGGGTTTACCCATGTTTAGGCCCCTTTTGTAATGTATAAATAAGTAGCTAGGTGATGTAAGTAGGGGGTGAAGCCTTGATATCTAAGTTGGCTTTGTGAAAGAGACATAGGGGATTTTTCTAAGTGAAAATCCTGTATGATTGTAAGAAGGCTTCGTGCATGCTATGTGTTGAGAACTTGCAGAGCTAAGTGAAATTGATTGTAAGAAGGGTTTGTGCTTTGACCTACTCGGGGAAGGAGGATCTGGTGAGGTGCGCACAGATCTCATGTCCTACACAGAGTTGGTTTTGTGGCTCTGTGCATGTAATAATATTGGAAGAAGTTAATAAAGAAGAAGAAGAGTTGGTGGACTTAACCCCACACTAAGGTGAACCATGTATATCTTGTGTTATGTGCTTTGTGTTATATTGTTCTTGTATTTGCTTAATGTGATGTTATGATAGATAGATCTATGAATTCTTAGTGTTATATGATGTGAATGAATGCTAGATTTTCTTTGATGCCATGTGTTGGCTGGTTAGATGTGCGTAGATCTGGGTTAATACCGTGTTGTTCTGTAACTAGGGTTTTAACCTATGATGTGAATAAAAGGGTTAAATACTAATGAATGTTATTGGCTAAGTGCTCTGTTAAGTATTGTGATCAGAGATATGTGTCTCAGCTAGGTTGTAGACACTTGAGTCCTACAACCCCCCTGCCTCTACCTCGAGTGAGACTTCATCTGCTTCGCAGGTGTTGCCGAAAGGGTCGGTAGTTAGAGTTTTGTTGGTGCATTGTTGAAGCGTTGAACCCTGGGTCTGCCCCTGTGCAACAACAACCAAGACACTGACTAAGGTCCTAAGTGACTTCCAGAAATAAGATATTCACCAGAATCTAAAGGAGAACCTAAAGCTTAAAAGCACACCTTCAACCTTGATAAAAGACAAAAAGAGAAAAAGAAAATTACAAGAAGATTTATTTACAATTTCATAGACAATCTGAGACTTAAAAACTTGTCCAACAAGATTTAATAGATGTTTATGAGATTCAGGAGGTCCTAAGGAACCAAAAATTTCCTGGGAGAAAAGAATTTTTTTTGAAAAAACTTCTCAAAAGAACAGACACGCTTGTTGTGCAAAAGGAAGCATGAGTATGTATGTGTGTTGTATTGAATTCAGAGCGCAAGTGTACGCGTGTTGGGTATATACCAGGGCACGTATGTGACTGACCAATATCAAAAAGAGAAAACATTCAAGGTGACCACCCAGGTTAGGAAAGATGGTAAACACCTGGGAGGTGTCCAGAAACTCTTACAAACTCAGAAAGCAAAGAAAACAACAGGAATTCAAACCAAAAATAATCTCCTAAAAAGACCCTAAAGAGATTCCCTAGTGGAGTCTCCAATTCTTCTATGGGGGAAAATCCCCCTAATATGAGTCTAGTGACTAGGCAGATCCATGACACCTTAAAAGATAGAAATGCTTCTATTATATCCAAATCCAATAAGACCTAATGATAATAAAGGTAAGGGAGATAGGATAAAAGTATGTACCTTAAGTCCTTCCGTCTGCAATATATCCATTCATGTCGATGTACGTTTCTGGATCGCAGGCCTCCTCCCAATGTTGGCCTAAAACAACTTTAAATAACACAATATAACATCATATGTCTAACTACCAAGATCATTTGAAGGTCTAAATATTCATGAAAACCATTTATAAATATAAACATAAACACATATAAATATAGGACAAGAATATTTCTCTTTTATTAATAACAAGATGGAAACTTACAACCTCAATCTTGTCGACGCCACTCCACGAACCTCACCTGGGTTCCTCTATTTTGTCTCCAAGTGCACCACTCGCAATGTGATATCCTCATAACCAACATGCCAATATAGGGAAAAGGAATGGCTTGTATAAGGAGGATGAATGGTAGGGAATGTTAAGGATAAAAACTCAGAATGAGATGCAAAAGGCTTGGAATGCAAGGGAGAAATTTTGGCAGAGCTCACTTGCCTCCTCTTTCATATGTCCAAATGACCCCCCTAGGGCCCTTTTATATGGATAAAATGATGGTTATGCCATTGTCAGAAGGGATATAGAAAGTAAGATGGTTGTGCATCCCAGCATAGCCCGTAAACTCCGCCCGAAAGTGCATAAGTTTTTAATTTTTTCAACTTTTTAGAGTATATGTGGGTTGTCAGGTGTGTTTCTAGCGTATGCACGCATGTTGCATATGTAGCAGGGTGTGTATACCATACAAAAAGGTGTTTTTAAAGAGGAACCTCAGTAAAAGTGGTTGGTATATGTGTAAGTGAGTGGGCCAGTGTCAAAAATGCATAGTAGTGGAATTTTGAGCTATAACACTATCCAATTATATCTTATGGGGATACAATCCACAAAGAGAACTCGTTAAGATTGATTCCCAAAATTCCTCATATGTATCCTTGAATAAAKAATCTAAGATAAAGAAATAAGGGGACAAGACGAAGATGCAATTGACCTTTAAGAGTTTTCCATAAGAAAATACCATTGTTGGTATTAAGAGGATCTAAACATTGATTCATTTCCCTYCTGCATATAAATATAATCTCTTGAAACTCCCTTGGGTCATTGGAGAAGATAACATCAACAATTAATATCTATTAACCTATGAAGAACACTTGCATTAATCATGTCATGTAATCTTCATATATTTCTCCAATGGAACTAAACAACAACTCCATTAAATACAATCCACACTATGAATAGACATTAGTTGTATCAATAATCATCCAAATCTTATGTTTACCTCTCCAAAGGAGAGCAATAATGTGGAAKATAGTACTTGAAATTAATGTGAAATCACTTCCCCAACTTCATAAACAAGCCATTTTTAATAGGGGAATCCTACCATGTGTCTTATGATGATTGGTCCATGTCATTTATGTCTCGCATTGATTCATGCCCTTATGGTTGATCCAGAAAATGGCTTACAACTGCGAGTAAAAGTGCCATAGATAGAGACATCATCAACAATACTATGGTCAACAAGAGTGTCAATGACATAATAATCATCGACAAGCCCATTATCCACAAGACAACCATAGAGTGTGATTGATAATAAATTTGTTAACAAGGAAGTGTACCAACAAGAGATGATCGTCAAAAATGTATTGCACTAACAATGTCCTTACCATCAATGAAAATCATCGACAAGAAGCAACAAGTTCACCAACAATATACAACAAGGTCACCCACAATAAACAACAAGGTTCATCGACAAGCAAGTATAGGGAGGTCACTTATTAGAAAATGTTCAAAAAGCGTGTTAATGAAGTTATTAAAATTAATACCCCTATTTTCATAATTTTCTATATCCTTATCTTATTTCTCTAGCCTCCTAGTGGTACATCAAGTTTAATTATTTATAATCCATTATATAAATTTTACAATTTTTTTCTTAAAAATTGGTATCAACAAATAAAAAATTGTTCATCCATATAATATAAATTCCCTCAACCCCATTTTTTTTTACCTTTATACCAAAATCTATATTTAGAATATTAAATACCCTGATGTATTCATTCACACAGTATTTACAATGCCTCTAGAGTAATCCCCTTGAGCAAGTAGGGTCATAAACAATGAAGTAAAGGCCAATTGCATTGGTGTCAATGGGGATCGACAAACAAAAATTAAACTTGTGTTTTTTTTTATGTTGATGGAGATGTCACCGACAAGGCAATGTTGGAGCATGATCAAGAAGTAGTTTGTAGAAGAGGAAGTCTTAATCATACATAAATAATGCTTAGCAATAAATTCTCCATGTGCCCTTTTCTTTTCAAGTTTGCCAATAACTTTGGGCATATTCTAGAGGGAAACAATGTTCCCTTGCTAAATTCCAATGACAACATCTAACACAAAAATGGAAATAATCATACTACGAAAATTGCTTCTAACCAATGGGAGCCCTAGTACTTGTTGATCTAAAATATTGTTTTACGGTCTTAACGTCAAGCTAGTGAGGATATGAATACCCCTATGTTTTTAGAGAGGTGGTACTCCTCTTGTTCTTATGATTCCAATAATATAAAATGAAACAAAACAAAATTATGAGAAGGACCATACTTAATATTTACATTCACATTCAAGGAAAACAACACTTGAGATTTTGGGACCAAATGTATTTAAAAGAAACTCGTATGTGTAAATTTACAACGTGAATAGATTAAGATGCATACAGAATATATATAACTGATATATCCATCACAACATTCATCAAAGCATTTAAAAATACCACAAATAGAGAGAACGGGGAATGGACCGCAAATAAAAGAGAGATTTAAATTATCATTCCATAAAGTGCCAAAAATATTATGATAGATAAAACATTTGGTAACTCAAGATTTTGATCAAAGTCTTTGAGAATACAGTAATGTAATATCTCGAGTAGCTCTCTTGGAGTCTCAAAAATAATAATGAGTCTTTAAATACCAAATTAAATGTCTTTAAATAAAGTAAAAATGAATTTTCCCTTCAAAGAGGATTGAGATTGGCTCATGCGGACCACAAAATGAAAATACTTGGAAGATGAAAGAAGGACAACCAAGAATCATCCTAAATCCTACAAAATACCGAGAAGACAAAGGCAAGATGATAAATTATTGTAGCAGAAATGGACAGAATAAAAATTGAAAGGGTAGAGTTAATGTTTGGCTCACTCTGATGGAAAAATATTGTAACCTTCACTTGCTTGTGGTTGGCTCCTTTATAGGTGCATGTTGTGGTTGATGTGACATAATTGCTCTAATTATTCTTGAACTAGTTAGGGTTTTCCTTTCTAGAAATTTCCATGATTCCTTTTGGAGTAAAACAATTTTGATTGATGCTTTATTATATTTTTATTAATGACTTTATGTCATTGAAATTCATGCCTCCAAGTAGGGCCCACTTATTCCTTTAATAAACTTTATTTTCAAATTTTTCAACTTGACTTCCTTTAACAAAAGTGGATTGTGTTTTAATTTTCCGAGTGAGATATTTTCTTTTTTATCCATTGAAAAAAATCTATATTCAATATTCAACATCTCATCTTTCCAACGATTCCTCCTGAGTGCAATTTTGATTCCTAGATCTCAAGATATGAGCTCGTGAAGTTGAGTTGTCAAACATATCTCTCATCACACCATGAGAAAATAGTTGACTTTTTTTTCATTTTTTTGGGAGGTTTATGGCCAATTTCTACTCTTGAAACCTATTCCATCATCTTCCTTGTCGAATTACATTTCCAACAAAGTAACTTTTTCCCCAAATGGACACTCGAATCTTGAGTTATGGCTTCTAGAAATTCCCCGCTCAACAACCATTCACCTAACTCACGGGTTAATCTTATCCCTTGATCTAATTTCTTCCACTCCAATAAAATTTTGAATTTTTCCTTTAAAATGATATCCCACATGCATTGTGGTCGAGAGTTTATAAGTTTTTATAATGAAAATTTTACCATAGTACTCATGTGGAACAAAGAAGATTATAAAGACTTTGGTGTAGCTCTTGTGCCTTAGGAAAATTTCATGAATTAATAAAATTTTGATGACCTAGTCAACATCCAATCATAGTCCATTCATAACCTAGTCAGTGTCCGTGTCATCTCCATGTGTCACCCCTGGGTTGGTCCATTTCATTGTGATATTGGTCCACCTCACTGCCACATGTCATTTGAGGATATGTCCATGTCACCACCACATGTCCCAGTATGGTAGGTCCATAAAAAGGGGGAAGAAACTTAGGATAGGAAATAATATTAAAAAATGACTAAGTATGAGGTGAAAATGGGGAGTGGAGAGTGCATATTAGTCAATGTGGATGTTGGATATGAGGAAAAGAACGTAGAAATTGTGAAATATAGAAAATGGAAAATGGAAATAAGAAAAAAAAGAAATAGGAAAAGTAAAATGGAAAATGGAAAATGAAAATGGATTATGGAAATAATGTGGAAATGAATTATGAAAATGACTAAGTGGTGGGTATTAAGAAAATGAATTAAGTGGATAATGAAACTGAAAATAGGCTAAATATGGAAATGGGTTAAGTATGGAGATGATTAAATGTGGAAATGGTTAAGTATGGAGAATAGTGAGGAGGGAGAGTGGAGTGGAAAGAAGGAAAAATGGCTAAGTATAGGACAAGGCCATTATGTGGGTCACGGAAGTGAGAGGGTAATTCTATAGAATGCGGGACTGTGAACCTAGAGATGTATGGAGAAAGGGTGAGGAGGTCCATGCCAAAATAAGAAATATGACTAAGGGAAATGGGGTGAGTGATCCCGAAAAGAATATGAGACTAAGTATGGCATGAAGAACCAAGAAAATGAGACTAAGTGTGGTTCGAAGAATCTAATCGAGGTTCCAAGAAAATATTAGTTCCGATAAAATTAACTGTGTTGCACATGGAAAAACGTTCTCTAGGCGATTGAACAAACACCTGGATATCTTGAGCATACTGACTCGGATTTTTAATCCGTAAAATTCTTGATGAAGCTAAGACTGAGGGATATGCTATGAACAAATAATATTTTAAAATTTCCTTCTTCTTATATGTAATTTTTTTTATTATCCCAAGAGAGGGAAATCTAGGTGATCAAATTTTTTTATGAACATCTGACTGCAACTGTGGGACAATGACCCCTTGTGGGTTGCTAAGAATCCACAATCCTGGTTTGGTTGCCTTCTCCATTGGGATATGGAGTCATCTTCAAACATTTCATCCATTTATGAAATGTTTTATTGTGCAAAATTTTGACTGTAGAAACATACTATGTACAAACCATATCTACCTACCCTATTGACTTGAAGGAAAGGGACACTTTTAGGTGTAGGTAGATTTCCAATGGATCCATTCAAGCATCCAATTGATCTGTGAAATGAACTTCAGAATTAGGAAACATATCGTAACTGGTACCAAATATTCATGAGTGTGTTCAAAGTGTGTTGGAGAAAAACAAAACCATATGTGCTGAGAATATAATGGCATTGCTTGGCCAACCATGCTTTGAAACCATGTTTCGATATAATCAATTGTTGGTTGCTAAATAATGATACTATCTTGGGTTGAATGAGGAGTTCCCAATTTTGAAACAATTTCACCATTTTCCTTATCATTGCCACATCCAAGATTCGTGATTCATCAAATATGTCTTGAAATAATTCTTCTTTTATGCAATGACAATCATGTCCATCGTTGTTCTCAAGATTAATTTCTTCCATTAATTGTTCTTGTTGCCAATGCTCTTGTGACTTTTCATCATCTATTATAATATATTTCATATAAATATGTTGGTTGAAATATTCTTGTGCATTCGGTGGAGGCTCTTCAATTCCATTCTCAAACTTGTTACTTTAAAGATCTTCATATGGAGTATATGAGAGGTTGAAATCGTGTTCTTGCAAATTGAAATTTTGGTTTTTGTTTTCAACGATATGACTAGAAGACAAAATTCCCATTCTTTGATTAGATTTTTCTGTCAAATCATTCACTTCATAATCTTGTGTCCATATGGAAGAGAGTGGGTGGGCATCAACATTGAAAGAAGCATAAAATGCATATGAGTGCATTCTTGGGATGAACTTTTCAGCAAATGAATTTTCCAACACATCCCAACTGGTAATTGTCCTAGGCAACAATGAAAAGTACCATTCAAGAGCATCCCGACATAGAGTTTGTAAAAACAATCAACATGTTACATTGTCTTCAGTGAGATTGAAAACATCACATGTGCTTTTGAATTCAAACAAGTGTTCCTATGAATCCTCTGAAGTATACCCAAAGAATGTGAAAAAAAATTCAATAGGAATATTAAGCATCTGAAAATCGACTTCTGACAGATTTAAAGGGGTTCTATGAAATCTCCTCCTTATTTGGATAATTATTTGTTTTGCTCGGTGTTGTAAAGACATTGATGGGCTTGGTGAACAAGTGAAAGTAGTGTCACAACATGAACAAAGTTCTTTGGTGAAGTCACCATGAGGACTTTCTTGAGTTTCTTGAATCTTTCCAATTGAGTTTCAAGAGTATTTAAGAGCTTTTCATTGGAATAGCCATGGGATTCATCCTCTCGAATAGTTTTTGTTTCTTGACTATTTTAAGGTCATTCCAATATCTCTAGCCATTCTTTTTATAAAAAATACAATGCATCTAGGACAAGAAACAATCTTCTTGAATCTTCTTTTTGTAACTTTGAAACATGGAGATTTTGGTTCTTCAATCAGATATGAAACAAAGCCTCAAATATATTGAAAATAAATTGTTCCCCTGTATGGTCTCCAAAATGTTGATCTAAAATAATTTTTTACAGTCTTAAGGTCATCCTAACGAGGATATGAATCCCCCTCCATTTTTATAGAGGTGATACTCTTCTTGTTCTTATGATTCCAAGGAAATAAAATGAAACAAAACAAAACTCTGAGAATGATCAGACTTAATATTTACATTCACATTTAAGGAAAACAAAACCTGAGATTTTGGGACCAAGTGTATTTAAAAGAAATTCATATGTATAATATTGACAACGTGAATAGATTAAGATGCATACATAATATATAGAACTAATATATCCATCACAACATTCATCAGAGAATTTAACAATACCACAAATAGAGAGAATAGGGAATGGACCGCAAATAAAATAGAGCTTTAAATTAGTATTCCATAAAGCACCGAAAAAATTATGATAGATAAAAAGCATTTGGTAACTCAAGCTTCTTATCAAAATCTTTGAGAGTGCAGTAATGTAATATCCCGAGTAGCTCTCTTAGAGTCTCAAAAATAATAATGAGTCTTTAAATACAAAAGAAAAAATCTTTAAAGAAAGTAAAAATGCACTCACCCTTCAAAGAGGACTGGGATTGGCTCCCATGGACCATAAAATGAAAATACTTGGAAGATGAAATAAGGACAACCAAGAATCAACCTAAATCCCACAGAATACTAAGAAAACAAAGACAAGATGATAAATGATTGTAACAAAAATGGGCACACAAAAAAAAAATGAAAGGGTAGAGTTAATGTTTGACTCAATTTGATGGAAAAATATCATAACCTTCACTTACTTGTAGTTATCACTTTTATAGGTACATGGTGTAGTTGAGGTGGCATAACTACTCTAATTGTTCTTGAAGTAGTGAGAGTTTTCCTTTCTAGAACTTTCCATGATTCCTTTTGGAGTAAAACACTTTTGATTAATTCTTTATTAGATTTTCATTAATGAATTTATGTCATTGAATTCCATGCCTCCAAGTAGGGCCCACTTATTTCTTTAATAAACTTTATTTTCAAATTTTTCAACTTGATTGCCTTTAACAAAAGTGGATTGTGTTTTAATTTTCTGACTGAGATACTTGTCTTTTCAGCCATTGAAAACATTCTATATTCAATATTCATTGTCTAATCTTTCCACCAAGTCCTCCTGAGCAAAATTTCAATTCCTGGATCTCAAGATAGGAGCTCGTGAAGTTGAGTTGTCAAACAGATCTCTCATCAAACCATGAGAAAATAGTTGAATGTTATTCCAATTTTTTGGGAGGTTTATGGCCAATTTACCATCTCTAAACCTATTCCATCATCTTCCTTGTCGAATTATCTTTCCAATGAGTTAAATTTTACCCCAAACGGATACCCGAATCTTGAATTATGGCTTCTAGAAATTCGTCGCTCGGCAGTTGTTCATCTAACTCATGGATTAATCTTAGCCCTTGATCTAATTGCTTCCACTCCATTAAAATTTCGACTTTTTCCTTAAAAATAATATCCCACATGTATTGTTCTCAAGATTTTTTAAGTGTTTATAATGAAAATTTTACCACGATATTCATGTGGAACAAAGAAGACTATAAAACTTTGGTGTAGCTGTCATGCCTTAGGAAAATTTCATGAATTAATAAAATTTTGATGACCCAATCAACGTCCATTCATAGCTTAGTCATAACCTGGTCAATGACCATGTCATCACCATGTGTCACCTATGGGTTGGTCCATGTCACTGCCACATGTTATTATGGTATTTGTCCACCTCACCGCCACATGTAATTTGATGATATGTCCATGTCACCGCCACATGTCCCAATATGGTAGGTCAATGAAAAGGGGGAAGAAACTTAGGATAGGGAATAATATTAAAAAATTATATGTAGGGTTTGTGGAGATGACTAAGTTTGAGGTGAAAAAGGGGAATGGAGAGTGCATATTAGTCAGTGTGTGAACCTACCAACATGGATAAGAAATATTTGAGGAAATAAACGTAGAAAATGGAAAATGGAAAATGGAAATAGGGAAAAAAGGAAAATGGTAAATGGATAATGAAAATAGGCTAAGTATGGAAATGGTTAAGTATAGAGAATAGTGAGGAGAGAGAGTAGAATGGAAAGAAGGAAAAATGGATAAGTATGGGACAATGTCATTATACGGGTTACGAAAGTGAGAGGGTCATTCTGTAGAACACGGGACTGCGGACCTAGAGATGTATGGAGAAAGGGTGAGGAGGTCCACACCAAAACAAGAAATATGACTAAGAGAAAGGGGGTGAGTGATCCCGCAAAGAATATGAGACTAAGTATGGCATGAAGAACCAAGAAAATGAGACTAAGTGTGGTTCCAAGAATCTAATCGAGGTTCCAAGAAAATATTAGTTTCAATAAAAATTAATTGCATTGCACATGGAAAAGCATTCTCTGGGAGATTGAACAAAAACCTCGATATCTGGAGCATACGGACTTGGAGTTTTAATCCGTAAAATGTGTGACGAAGATGAGACTGAGAGATACGCATTGAACTGATAATATTTCAAAATATCTTTTTTCTGATATGGATTTTTTTATTTTATTATCCCAAGAGCAAGAAATCTAGGTGATCAAATTTTTTGATCAACAATACTTTAGCAAATATTCCAAGGACTAGTCAGTCTTCCATGCAATTCATAAAAACCCATGTGTACCAATTAAACATGCAATTTAAGGTCTTAACAACCCAACCATGGAAAATATTAATCACTTTTGTCCACTAATTCCCAAGCTAAAATAGGTAGTCTCTGTCATAATCATACTTAAATCATTAATGTCACAACTAAAACATTTGAAAAAAAATGATTCTCATTTAACATTAATACTAATTTGGATTTATCCATACTATTTAAAATAGCCACCTTCCATGTTCCCTACATAAATTGGTATAAACCTTTCTCATACCTTGATCACCAATATATTAGATTAGATTGATCAATATAAATTAAATTAGATTGACAATAGACTCAATTTAATATGTATTATTTAGTTTTGATTATCTTCCATAATTATTTATTAATTAACTAATATTTTCAACCTCCATCAACTCACTATGAAACCTTAATGGGGATTCCACTCTCAATCAACCTTCCATTTTTTAATTTATATAAATATCAAGAGCATCTACATTAAATGACTCCATTGTCATTGGAAAATGACATGAGCACATTATAGAATTGTATGCTTTCCTCATGTAATAACCCAAGAGGAATACATATTTTCATTGGAAAGATGAGCCCCATTGTCCTCCACTTTATGGACACGAAGGCACCTTGAGCCTAAAAGTGTAAACTTAGATGTCAACAATCCAATTTGATTCTCATATAAAACAATGGTGGCCTACTTGATATTCTAAGGTCCCACTACCTTATCCTATTGTAGATAAGAAGCTTAGGATGACCACTTGTGCATTTAGGATTGTTTTTGGTAAGTTAAACCACGTTGTCAATTTTTGATAGGTCTACATGTATAATTTTTTTTTTTTTTGTTTAGTCGACATGCATTAAACGTTCTATCAAGTTGGAAAAATGATGGAGTAATGGCATTTAGTTGCCCCATGGAAAATTGTACTCTAAAAGTGTGAAATAAA
>ML782938.1:156859-172396 GCA_009831015.1 Picea engelmannii
GTGTCATTATTGTAAATCCTTCAATCCTATCCCAAGTTGTTCTTAAGGGGGGATGTTAGGATATTTAGACACTTAGGAGTTAGTTAAGATCTACTTGGTCTAATATGTCATTAGGTAAAAGTGTGTTTCTTTTGTATGCATTAGTATGCATTTGTAGTTAGGAAATCCGATGGTCACGATATGTTCCCGACATAGAGTGATCCGACGGTTCATACTCTCCTCGATCTTAACGGCCATTGATCTGTGGCTTAACACCTGATTGGTCCATGATCTCTATTTAAAGAGCATGGAGGGTCATTTGCCAATGATCGATGATGAGAAAATCTCTTGTAAAATCTCTATGTAATCTTTTTCTTTGCATTAATAAACTGCTCCAAGTGGTCACGTTGGCTGGGGTCGTGGATGTTTCCCCGTAGGGGTTTTACCACGTGAAAACATCGGTGTGTTGATCTTTGATCTGGTTATGTGAGTGGTTACTGAAGGTGTTCGTCCTCTGTTGGAATACCTGTGTTTTCAAACATCTTTACTGATATACACGAGATTTTCTTTGGATGAATCCATCGAGAGCTATATGAATGGTTAGCCAGGTTAGCAAATACCCAGTTTGAGATCAGATCTAGACCTCCTGTAGTTTGGACGTTAGCGCTGATCAAGAAGGTCAAGAGAGTTGATAACGCCATGTCAAGAGCAGTAGACCACTGGTTTGGTAGCACCATTGGAGGGTACATCACCGAGTTTGTTGTTGACAGAGTAGAGTCATACAACCAAGCCGAGAGATATTTCCTCAAGGGACCTAGAGGAAAATTTTTACATTTTCTGAAGTTAAAAATCAAGATGTTATTGCATGAGAAGAACATCTTGAAGATACAGTAGATTGGTCGGATCTAGAAAAGCTAATGTTCAGGAATCCAGATAGTGACGGTGACACAGACGTTGGACATATGTGCAGTGGGAGAGCGTTCAAAGAAGTTCATATTGCGAACTTATTCAAGCATAAATACAGGGACGAGGGTTTCTATAGTGGAGAAGAGGCAGATCTGATAGATGAAGAGCATTCAGAACCCGCTAGGGCAAAGGAAAGAAAAGTTGAAGAACCTCGTTGGGACGAGCCAAAAACTTCAAGAACTGCGCAGACTGCCGAAATAAGTACTATTATTTCTCCTGCTGATTCAGTAGCATTAAGAAATCAAATTAATCCAAGCCACTAGAGCGTTCAGAGCACTATCACTAGTATTTCACCACATACTCAGATCGAAAACCTGGGAAGATCTATGGCATATGAGATGAGGCTCCCTATCTTTAGGGGAGATGGGTCTGAAGACTCTGATTAGCACTGGTTCCTATGTGAAGCCGTATGGAATATTAAGAATATCACCGATGAAGCTGTTAAAAGAACCCAGCTTAGTACTACCCTAAGAGATCCCACACTGAGATGGTACATGAAGCTTGTCCAAGGACTTGCACAACCTAAGCCGTTGAATCGGATCAAGAATGCGTTGATTACATAATTCAATAAACCCAAATTGGAATCACAATGTATTACAGAGTTGAAAGAGATCAAGCAGAAGGTAGCCGAACCCGTTTGGGAATTCAATCAAAGATTCAAGACCTTAACATGTCGATTGACTTTTCAGATCCCAGATGAGCAGAACAAAGAATGGTTCATTGTTGCCCTTTTACCACACATCAGAGTTCCTCTGATGCAACAGAATATTGCTCTGCAGGCTGAGGCGTTGGAGATCGCCATGAAGCTAGAATCAACCCCTATGGGAGAATCCAGTTCAGGTATGAGGAAAATCTTAAGTCAGCTAACTAGTTTGTCTCTGCAAGTCAAAGATATGAAAAAAGACAAGGGAAAAGATAAAAGAGAAGACATTTGGTGTGTCAGATGCAGATCAAAAGGCCATGACAAGGAACATTGTCCCCTATTCCATGAATACTTGGCCTCTGGAGCTCTGATCCCTTTGAAGCAAGTCACCTTACCCTGGTGCGAGGTATGCATAAATAGACATCACCCTAGTGAGTGTTATTACATGTAAAAATATGTTCAGGAACCCACAAATTTGTATTGCACGTTCTGTAAGTCTGTGGGACATGATGATAGGCATTATAGGGCTTACAATCTCATGCATGAAAGGTCAAGAGACATATACAAAATTCAAGGTGAAGTACAATAAGAAGGAAACACTACGTAGTATAACTCCCCTGGGAGAGGAAACTTCAATCCTCGCGGTGGATTCAGAGGACGAGGAGGAGGTATGGGTCGAGGTCGAGGACAGATAATCTGTTATAACTGTGCACAGCCAGGACACCTAGAAAGGGACTGTCAGAACCCTTGTACCACTTGCATCTATTGCAACTCCTTCGAGAATGTTATCGAGGAATGTTCAGCATTGCTAGCTAAGCTTCAGGAAAGATGAGGACCTCAGCAGAACCCACAAGTGCAACTGATATATGTCGAACCTCGTGGAGAAGACCCCAGATTTGTTGTTATCACTAGAGGAAGCGTTGTTACAGGAGAAGATAAACTGACCCAAGGAAAGACTACAAAAGACTCAAGAATCAAGAAAGCTGCAGAGAAGACCCAAACTTTTGATGCAAATAAATAAAGACATATAGTTGAGGAGGCAAGAAAAGAGTTCAAAGCATACCAAGGCTCTTCATTAAAGAAACGGCCAGAAGTAAGGGAATATGGGATGCCTCAGGCATTTGATCAGTCTGCTTCACCAAGAGAAGGAAAAGAGGTAAGCAAGCTCATGGATTTTTTATATACTTGCATTAAGTTGATTCAAGATGAGAGCATTGTACAAGAACTACAAAATTTAATCAGACAGTATGAACTAAGGAAGATAGACCCCTTACTGAATAGGGAAGTACACCAAAACACTAAAAAGAGAAGGAAAAATAAGGAATTACACTTGAATGATCAAATAGGAGAATATGATGTAGGATATGTGGTCCTCGACTTAGGGTCGGAGGTCAATGTCATGACGAAGCAAACTTGGGCACTGATGGGAAAACCAAAGTTGATCTATTCCCCTATCAGGCTCAATATGGCTAATTAGTAAGTTGCCATCCCCTTTGGACGATCAGAGCATGTCCCTGTGGACATCGACAGAGTAAGAACATTTGCAGATTTTGAGGTAATTGAGATAGTTGATGATAGTTGTCCTTACCCTGCGTTGTTAGGAATTGATTGGCCTTTCAATAATTCCACTGTGGTTGATTTAAAGAAAAGACATATGATGTTTGAAATAGATGGCCTTAGAGTCATTGCACCCTTAGATCCATATGAAGGTCAACGATACACAGAGCCCAGCAGAGAAGAAGACCGTGCATATGAACTGGAAAACATATACAAATTAACAACCAGACAACAGGATTACATTAATCCTATGGCCAATGGAAACCTAAGCTGGTGAAGTGACAACGCATGTTCATCAGACTCAGAAGAAGCATTGGAGAACTGGCAGAATAAAATGTATGAAGTATCTACCAAAAGATGTGTTATATTAACTAGAGAAGTTCGCTAGATCGACAAAACAATAAGTAACTTACCCACCTTTGATGGTCTGAATCCTTTAGAAATATTCTTGTCAGACTTTGAAGAAAGTGTACCAATGCAACAAAGACTGTTGACAATGGATGAGGCCCTGAAATCCACACCAACAAGATGGTGGGGGACACAAAAAAACAACATTGTCGACTGGGTACAATGTTGTACCTTGATGACAGCACGGTTCTCAGCACAAGTAGAAGGCTGTGAAGTCCAATACACATGTTGAAGCTGCCCAAAGGACCATGTCATAAGTTGCGAAGAAGCCTGGAGCAACATTCCTCAAGAGCAGTGGATGCACAAATTCATTAACACACTGGACACAACACCTATCAACTGGTACCTTCAAGCAGACCTGCGCCTCATCACTACAGATTGGGAAGGTATGACTCAGAATTTTGTAACCACATTCTTATTTGAAAGTCAATATCCTTCAGTAGATCAAGCATTGAAGATTGTAAGACAGAGAGTATTCGAGGAGGCATATATCCTCTCTTTGGAGCAAGAAGAGGACGAATGGATTATGCCTCTCCAGAAACCACAAGTTTGTTACAACATCAATGTTGATGAAGACGATGATCCAAGAAAGGTGAGCATCGCAGAAACAGGAGGCCAAAGAGATGTGGAAGGACCAGGAATTGAGATGCCATTCATTGGACAACCAATCAAGATTAGGAAAGTCAATATTGGAACAGAGAAGACATCGAAGCTTGCAAATGTTGGATATTATTGGGATGTTGCCACTATTGACAAGATTACAGAATTACTGCATGAATATCAGGACTTGTTTCCAACCAAGTCTACTGATATGAAGGGCATTAAAGGGCCTATGGGAGAGATGAGGATCCCTTTGAAACCAGATGCAAGACCAGTCAAATAGAGACCCTACAGATTGAACCCTAAATATAAGGAGAAAGTGAAGATTGAGCTCGATAGAATGCTGGAAGTTGGGATTATAGAACCTGTGAAAGAATCATAATGGGTTAGCCCTATGGTGGTGCAAGACAAGAAGACATGAGAGATCAGGATCTGTGTAGATCTCAGGAAGTTGAATGATTCTTGTTTGCATGACCCCTTCCCTACACCATTTACTGGAAAAGTGTTAGATAATGTGGGAGGCCAGGAGGTATACTCTTTTACAGATGGATTCTCGGGATACCATCAGATTAAGATTGCCAAGGAAGACCGCCATAAGACCACATTTGCAACAGAATGGGGGTCCTATTAGTATACAGTGATGCCATTTGGATTGAAGAATGTCCCAACCATCTTTTCCAAGGTGGTGGTCGAAGCATTCAAGGAATTTCTGCATAAATTTCTAGAAGCATATTTTGATGATTAGACTGTTTTTAGTTTATTGAAAAATCATATTGAATGTCTAAGGCTAATGTTGGACAAATGTAGGCAGTGTAAAATTTCCTTGAATCTGAAGAAATGCATCTTCTTCTCACCATTTGGATTGTTGTTAGGACATATTGTATGCAAGCAGGGATTGTTGGTCGATCCATCTAAAGTTGCCATTATAGTTTATCTACCCCCTCCTACTTCAGTCAAACAACTGTGCACCATGCTGGGACATACTGGATACTACATGAAGTTCATTAAAGGATATGCCCAGATTACAACACCCATGGAGAAGATTTTGAAGAAAGACTGTCAGTTTAGTTGGACAGAAGAGTGCCAGCAGAACTTCAACACACTGAAACAGAAAATGGTTACTACGCTTATTCTGGTCTTCCCATATTGGAACAAGGAGTTTCATGTGCATGTTGATGCATATTCTATTGCCTTAGGAGCAGTGTTAGCACAACCTAGGGAAGGAGATATTGACCATTTGTTATCCTTTTCCAGCAGGAAGCTATCAACTGTTGAGATCAATTACACCACTACCGAGCGAGAGGGGTTAGCCATGGTGTACGCGCTGCAGAAATTTCGCCACTACTTGTTGGGAGAACACTTTAAAATGTTTATTGATCACTCCACACTGAAATACCTAGTCAACAATCCAGTGTTGGGGGGGATAATATGCATATGGCTTCTGTTATTTCAGGAATATGACTTTGAGATCATAGTGAAGCCAGGAAGAATGAACAAAGGTCCTGACCACTTGTCGAGGTTGGAACATGGAGAAGAGCCCACTAGTTTGGAGGATACACTGTCGGACGCACAATTGTTTTCCATTAGAAAGATTGATGACCACTTCGCAGAAATAGTCCAATTCCTGTCAACAGGAATGGCACCTAGTGAGTATACAATTCCCCAGAAGAAACATCTAGTAGTGCGCGCTGCAGACTTTTCACTTATATCTGGATAGCTCTACAAGATGGGACCTGATGAGATATTGAGAAGATGTGTTCTGGAGGAAGAACGATCGATGATCCTTGCGGAAACTCACAAAGGCATTGCAGGAGGACACTACACAGGGAAAGAAACCGCACAGAAGGTGCTTAGAGCTGGCCTTTGGTGGCCTACCTTACAGAGAGATGTTAAAGACTATTACAGAGCCTGCAATGTATGCCAAAGAGTTGGGAAACCATACAGAAGAGATGAAATGGCACTAGCACCACAACTGACCCTACAATCATTTAAGAAATGGGCCATTGACTTTGTGGGACCTATAAACCCACCATGCAAGCGCACATGAGCAAGATACATAATTATAGCAACAGAGTACTTGACTAGATGGGCCGAAGCAAGAGAAATTAAGGACTGTAGTGCAACTACAGTTGCGCGCTTCATATTTGATGACATCATAACCTGGTTCGGATGCCCAAAGATCCTTATGAGTGATCAAGGCACAGATTTCATAAATAAGATTGTTGAAGCCTTGACTGAATTTGCATTCCACCATCAAAAGAGCACACCTTACCATCCACAAGTAAATGGAACAGTACAAGCATTTAACAAGATCTTGGAGACATCACTGACGAAGATTTGCAGTGTGAACAGGGATGACTGGGATTTAAGAGTACCAGTAGTACTATGGGCCTATAGAACCACTTGCAAGAAGCTAACAATGCAAGCCCCTTTTAAGTTGGTATATGGTCTCGAAGCTATTGTCCCAATGGAATATTTGGTACCAAGCTTAAGAATTGTTGCCTTTATAGATATGGATGACACTGGCGTTGTTCAAGAGAGGCTTGCGCAGTTTCTCGAACTTGAATAAGATAGGTTTATTGCAGGATTTCATCAACAGGTACAGAAAGAAAGAGAGAAGGCCTACCATGACAGACACTTCAACAAGAAGGCATTTAAACAAGGTGATATAGTATTGGTATATGACATTAAGTTCATAAAACATCCTGGGAAGTTCATAACACATTGGCTCAGGCCATATGAGGTCACCTATGTTATAGAAGGAGGAGTTGCGCAGTTGAAGACTTTGAAGGGGGAATGGAAGGAAGGATTAGTGAATGGGAGCCGGTTGAAATTGTACTATGACAACCAGTTGCCCCGCAGCTCTAAGTAAAAGCATAAGGAAAAGGGTTTAGGTACCAGGTGCAGTTGAAACTAGGTACCAGACACAAAAAAGACAGTCTGCACAAGGATGGAAGGAGAGGAGGCATAGAGCAGAAAGAAAAGGTTGCACTACGCAAACTGAAGTCGACGTAAAACAGAAAGGTCAGATCTAAAGTGCCTCGGGACGAGTCACAGGTGAGTGTTGGGGGCCTGTTGGCCCTTGGTTATGGAAATAAGTGAAGGTCAAGGAAGAAAAGGAAAAATGTGAACTACACGGAAGACACAGTGACTGTTACTAGGTCGAAGTGAGCAAAAGAGAAGAAAAGATAGAGCAAAGTAAAAGAAATCAAGCCGTTGGATGAGGAGATCGAGGACAACAGATCAGCAAGAAAGAAGGATCACGAACAACTCAACAAGTGGGAAAAAACATCGTTGGATTCTTTGGAGCACCGCGCGAGAAGGAAGTAAAGACAGGCTGGCGAAGCCCTGAAAACACGGGTCAAGTTGACCTAGGGTTTTAGACACCTAGGGTTTTGGTATCTAGGGTTTTGACACCTAGGTTTCGGCCTAAGGATGTCAGTGAGTGATTGTAATGTATAAATAGAGGTCAAGAGGACCTGGGTTGGGTTGTTGTCATTGTTATTACTATTGTTGGTGTTGTGATTGTTATTGTGTGATCGGGTGAGTAACATTGGATGAGAGAGAAGTGTTGAGTACGAGAGCCTTCTATATTGTAAGATCTTCAGTTGGGTGCAAAGATCAACCCTGCATCTGGGTGCGCAGGGAGTGGAGAGATAGAGAGAAGAAGAAAGAAGATCTGTTAGCTAAGAGCGCAGACAAGAACTGTATGCTTCATCTTAATACGTTATAGAGAACAGTTATGTGGACGTAGCCCTAGAGAGAGAGTAAACCACATATATCGTGTCTTGTGTGTGTGATCAATACTGTGTTATTTTGCCTTGATATACTGTTATTACATTATTGTGGTAGATCTAATAGATGTTTGGAATAGATCTAAGTTGATAAGTGATATATGCAGGTTGTATTGCTCTAGTGTTGGATCCACTTGATAGTTCCCTTGGTTGTAAGCATCTTTGTCCTGCAAGCCCCCCATAGCTACTTCAGGTGAGACTGCATCTGCTTCGCAGGTGTAGCCGAAAGGGCCAGTAGTTAAGGCTTGTTGGTGCACTCTTAGATCTGAAACTTAGGTATGGCCCTGTGCCAATAATTCATTTAGTGATATATGATCCACATAGATGAGATCATTTGGAAATTATTTGATCGCAATCCATTTTTTTCTCATAATAGTGATTTCTATATCGAAAATAATAAATATCATTTTCAATACTAGAAAATATGGAAATCCCTTCTTTCAAAAAATGTATATCTATGCATGCTCTCGTGGGTTCTTTGTAATGGAGTTTGATTTTTCTAAGGATAAGGAGTGCATCCCTCATTATGAGGCTCGATTTGTTTCCTTATGCATGAAACATTGACATCACACCTTTATTCTCCTTGCACATACTTTAACAACATCCATGATACGGGTTAGGCTTCTCAATCTACCTTTACAATTATTGGTTCCTATAAATCTGGTATCCATTGGAGTGCTCTAGGAAAGTTTCATTTCTACTCCCTTGAAACACTTTGTAGGCATATCATAGTTTATGTTAGATTGTGTCTTGAAATAGATTTTGGAAATGTTTTTCTTAAAGAACTGTAATAAGTTTTGGAATCAATATTTAGAATACAAACATGTTGGCTTTAGATCTAGGTTGGGTTTCCCTATGGGCACATGGAAACCACATTTCCAAATAATTGTGTTAATACTACTAAATATTTTCATAAACCATTTGGGTACTAGATTGAATAAAGTATTGCTAGATTCTTCCTTAAATGTAATTGCCAAGCATCCACACCTATTCAGAGATGGGATGCAATGTCACATTGTATGGCTAATGCCATACCTAGACTAGCTTACTGACCATGACAAATTCATTATTTCATGCGACAAAACATAACACATTAAATTTTGGGGAAATTGAATCCTAATGGGGGTATATTAGCACGCCCACTTGACCAACTAATCAAGGTGATGTTGGAGCAACTAAATGACAAAGGCATGGAAGGAAGAAAGTCCAATGGACTTGTTACAACTTGAGTTCTAGAACCCACAACTCTGAAGCTTCCTAGCTGAGTGCACTGAAGCCGAGGAGAAGTGGAACAGCCTGAGGGACTGCATGGCAGAGAAAGGGGTTCATTTCTTTGGGTTGTGCAAGGCTGAGAGGGAAGGAGAGCTTGTTGGTTGGAACTGCTGCCAGAAATATAAATTATGAAGATCATCATACATGTTTTGTGTCGGAATGCCTATGCATACATGTTTCAGGCCAGAGTGCCTATGTATATAAGATTGGGTTGGATTTCCTGTGTGAATTAAGGCCATAGGGCCTAGAATTGTAATGTTAATAATATTGGAATGGTGTTGTGCACTGAGGACAGTGTAAAAATAAGGGGAGGGGGATGTAACATTCTAGTTCTAACCCTTATAAACTATAATGTATTATGTAAATATGGCTTAGGCTGGTGAGTCGGTAAAGTTGAAAAGGGGCCAAAGTGACTAGGAAATGTAACACTTCCTATACATTAATAAAATACACCACTGGCTGCAAGACCAACAAGGACAAAAGAGATAGGGGGCTATGATTCCACGAGAGAGGGGGCTTGAGGGGCTAAGTCTTGTTATTATTATTTTATTTACCCATAATTGATTTTATGGAGAAGGGGTTACATGAGCTTCTTGGGAGGGAGGCCATGTGGCTCTTGTCTTCATGTAATTATTTAAACATCCCTTGGGGGTTGTTTTGGGGTCGTTCTTCCCTTGGTTCGTCCTCTTCTCATTGGTTCACTTGTTCTTCTTCCTCTTCACTCACTATTGCTAGTTCGTGTGCTCTTGGGATGAGCATGGAAACGAATGGCAGGAAGAGGAGAGTCATCATTGAATGGTTGTAATGATTTACTGATCATTCCAGGAGGGAATGGATGCCTGTGTGCATGAACTTGATGGCAGTTTGGATGGAACTGTCCACAATTGAGAGTCCTTGGAATTTCCAGTAGGGATATTTCCTGACCAGTAGCACTAGATCCCTGGAGAGAAATGGAATAGCCTTAGGGACTGCATGGCAGAGAAAGGTGTTCATTTCTTGGGGTTGTGCAGGCTGAGGGGGAAATAGAGCTGGAAATTATGATTGCTGTGAGGTTGGGAAACCTGAGAGCTACTTAGCCAACTATTGTGTATTTAGACTTGGCCTAGGACCCGTCCTTGTGTATTCATAGCCCTGGCTTGGGGGTGACCTTCTGTTGAGAGTAAATGAACAACAACATCTATGGTTGGGAGGAACGCCCTTGGTCTGCAGCCAGTTGGTGAACGTTTACTTGCAAAGATAAGTGTTCTCTGTGTTTTCTATTTAATGTATTTCGTTGTGTATTTAATTATCTCTGAGATATGTATTCTAATGTGCCTGTATGTTGGTTATTTGTTGTGCATGGCACGTTGTTTATCTCTTTTATGTTGTGACATGGATCTTGACTTATGCATGTGGTGTGCATGCTTCTAACATTGTTGAGAAGTCCTTTGTTTTCAAATTAGAGATCAGAGAACTGAGTCTTGGGACTGCAACATGCCTAGCCTGCGGGTGGTTGGGTGTGTTGCGGCCTGTTTAAGTGGTTATATTAGGAATAAGTTGTTATAGTTGCACATTTTAGGTGGTCATCGTTGAGCTTAACCTTAGGTTAAATAGTTGCTTGTGGCAGATCATCATTAACCAATTACCCCATCCATCATTGGCCGGTGTTATCCTTATATAACTTAGACCCTTTAAAAAATTCCTAGTAATATTTATAAATAGTGGTGGTCAAGAAGTGTCATTAAGCCAACTATGTAACTAACATTGTATTTTCTTCTTTCATTAATGCATCTATCTACATGTATAATATATAATGGTGAAAAAAGGGTTTACATAATGTTAGAAAACACTAAAGGTTGAGGTCTTTATCCAACAACACCTATGTCTTGTTTGTATTGATTATGATAAACACTCTTTAGTAATATAGTGAAACATATCACTATCTTCATTGAAATTAGTACTTTGATAGAGATATATCATCACTCATACTTAACCAATAACCCAAATCTCAATAGCAAATTTAAAATAATTATAAATTGACCATTACAATCCAATTAACAAAATGTTGATGACACCAGGGAATAGGATTTGTATCATATTTGCTTTTAAGTGAAATACCTAAACATTTCACTATGCTTTTAAGTGAAATTAAAACTTTGATGAAGAGATATTATCACTCCTACTCGACCAATGAAACAAACTTAAAAACAAATTTAAAATTGCTATAATTAAATCATTATTAACATAATAAAGATTTTTTAAATATTAGTTTTTAATGCAAAATAATCACTTTTTCCATATTACTAAAAATGTTATTTTAATGTCCCTCTCCCTTATCCCTCCCTTATCAATTAAGAGGTTGTGGATGATCACATGCGCATTCACGATTGCTCCATTAGAGGTGATTTTTCTCAACTAACAATATTTTTTTAGGT
The DNA here is from genome assembly GCA_009831015.1 of Picea engelmannii. Classification (NCBI taxonomy): domain Eukaryota; kingdom Viridiplantae; phylum Streptophyta; class Pinopsida; order Pinales; family Pinaceae; genus Picea; species Picea engelmannii. The sequence goes on from ML782938.1 coordinate 168,493, forward strand.
CCACTTGTACAATAATGTTAAGTTTGCAATCATTTACATTAAATGTTTATGAAGTTGGAAAAATGATTTGGTTGTTTGGTATTTAGTGTTGGTATCAAATGGAATATGAATCTTATTATATGGAAAGGATAGAGAAAAGATAGAGAAGAGAAGATATTTTAAAGTTGTAAAAATTATTCTAACACATCAAATATAATATATTTGTCTATTTACTTAAATGTACAAAAGTGAAAACAAAAACTAGAATATATTATGTTATGTTAAGGTGCAGTATTGTTATTGCTTGGTCAATGAATTTGATTGTGTTTTGGAGCATATTTAAACAAGGTTATGTGGTAGCGTAGTCCCTGCCAAATTGAATGATTGGTGACAAAGCAAGTTGTTGATTATTTCAATGAGTAAGGGTAAGGTCTCATAGGATAAGATAGATCTGTGAACTATAAAGGCTTCATGTCATCCAATTTAATGATATTTTATTGAAGATTTTGTTATATATATAGTTTGTCATTTCAAGAGGATTTGTTATATTTGTGGCAGTCATGTTAGAAGCAATTGACATGGAAATTCCTCTTAGTTTCTTATTCTATCTGCCAACTCTCAATCTGTTGTAACATTGCTTTTCTATTTCTTACAGTGAATTTCATTGTCCAACCTTGCCACGATGAATTTCTCAATGGAAGCACCAGTCTTAATTCATTATGCTTTTAATATTTTGAAGTTTCACATGGATGTTGAGCTATGGTCAACCCCAACGACACAGTGTCATTGTTGTTCCATTGCCAGACATGGGTAACTTCGTGGTATAGAACTCTCATGATCTCATTCTTTACATCACCTTGGTAATTGGAAATGTACCCAGCGCTCAAGTAGATTTGGTTGTTTCTCGGTAACCCTGCTCCTGCTATGGAATTGACCATGTTCGTTTGGCCACGTCGCAACTAGCATGGTATATATTGAGAAATGATTTTCCATATGAGATTAGATATGGAGTTATTCCGTAAAATGGACGGAAAAGTATATAGGAAGACACACAAATGAACAGAGTATTGAAGGTTCCATAGCGCATTAATAAACAGATCTTGCAGACCTGAATTTTTTATTTTTAACCTAGTGTGAATAATATTAAAGACCGACTTACATGCTCATTGACACCTTTACAATAAGAGGTTTAAGTTATTCACCAATCAAATTTAAAAAAAAAAGTGGTTTAATTATTTTTTTAATAAAAATATTCAATATAAAAATGTTTAACTTTGGTAATTTGTTTAAATTTATGGTCAAATTGTCGAGTCAACAACCTATGAACACGAAGTCATCGCTATAGTCCCTCTTGCAGGGACTAATAAATAATGTTTTGTGCTCTGTTATGCAATGCATATCCCATTACCCGAAAGTGGTGGCAGTAGTCTAAGTGCTTTTGCGATCTATCATTTCAACCTCTAAAGTACAACGGGAAGAAGATTGGTCAAACGAAGATAACTCCATAACTGGCGGTGTGTCAACGAGGGATGGAAATGGAGGAGGTATAATGTCCTCGTCTCCTTGTAACATTTGGATGACATTACCCATTCAGGGATGGCAAGATGCATGGAACTGAATACACCAGAGTCCCACTAAGCTTGATTTTTTTTTCTATGACTTTCTCTTCTATTGACATATTTCCCTTTCTCAAATTCCCAAATTCACCTTTCTCCACTTGTTTAAATGCCCATTCGGGATAAAAGAATTTTCTAGATCTACTTTCTTTATTTCCAAAGTCAATGTTCTTTCTCCCACCTACCATCTCCATAATCAACATTCCATAACTATAAACATCACATCGATCAGTGACAGGTCCATAGATTATTGACCACATCTATGGGGAAGTGTAACCCAGTGTTCCTCCATGAACCATGGAGACATGACTTTCCTCTCTATTGGACATTTTGGCTAGACCAAAATCTGCAACTTTGGGCAAAAAATTGGCATCGAGGAGAACATTATGAGGCTTTATATCACAATGTAAGATTTCATTTCTGCAATCTTCGTGTAAGTATGCAATACCACGAGTTGTACCAAGTGCAATAGAATACAAAAATTTCCAATCCAACCGATTTTCAGGATCTCCATGGACATATTTTTTGAGGGAGCCATTAACCAAGTATTCATATACCAGAGGTCTTTTGGATCCCTCAGAGCAATAACCCAAAAGGATTACCCCACTACTTGAAGAGATTCTCAGATATTTTGATACCTTTGACACGGTTTGTGTTCGTCATGTTTACAAGGAGCTCAATGTGGGCGCAGAGGTGCCATCTAAAGAATTTATACACGTGGGTATGGGGCAATGGTTAATTTCTGAGGAATCTCCTAATCAACACTTTGAATATTATCATAGGCCCTTCATAGACTAGTAGCCAAATCTTGCAGGTGCTTTTTAAAAATTTGGTCTTGGTTTTTAAAATGTTAGTAGATTGCAGCAGCAGGTGTTGGTCTGTAATCTTCTTTTTGGGTTTGATATATGTTTGATGGTATCATCGACACTTAGTTGATTGAAAAAATGTCTATTTTCCTGCATGATATCGGCAACATTGCATACTATGTATTGGCACTACTCATTGCATGGATCACTGCGGATTTTGCCTATCATACTCGGGTTTCTTTTGTTGAGTAGCACTCTTTGTTTTTGGTTGGGGACTACCTTCAAAACTAGTACTCATCCAACTGTATTGTACAACATTTCTCATCGGCACATAGACAACTTTTTATAGTCTCAAAATACTCTACACAGGCCTTTCATGTTTGGGGTTTTACGCTTTTGGTATGAGAGGGAAACAATGGTTTTTGGTCTTTGTCTACAACTTTGTTCTGACACTTTGATTGTATCAATGGAATTTTTTCTTGAATATAAGTCAACTTACATTCTACAGCATGATATAGGCAACATTGGCACCTATGTACAGGCACCTTCTATTATGAACATTGTGGCTCCTTCTGTTGTGTGTTTTACCTCTGTAATCTTTGTGATGGGACAACCAGTATCTCTCTTGTGACTTCCAGACAACACCCAATAGACATATTTGTATTGACTCATAGACATCTATGTCCAATCACTTCTATACTTATTGCTCAGCATGGTTAATGTTTTTTTTTTTTTTTTTGGACACCAAAGCAACTACTCCTACTCAATTTTGAGGTGCAAATACATGGTATCCATGTGTTCTATAGAATGTAATTTTATTTTCACTATGGTGAAATAAAAATTACTATTTTTTTGAAGGAAAAAAATTTATATATATATATATTGTTAAAATAAGTGGACCTAGAAATATTTTGTTTATGTGCCTCAATGAAATTATTTTTTTCTTATTAATATTTTTTTAAATGTCACATATCAACTCCATAATATTAAACATTCAAGGCATTACACATCTTTATCCTCCTGGGAAGTGGAGAGCACCTATTAACGAAATCATAATTTTAAGGTCATGACTAAGCTAGACACCAAATTAGTGTATGAGACCCCCTTGTTTGGGGATAAGGGCCCCCCTCCGCCTAGTAATTTGTGACTTGACTGGTAAATTCTATGGACGTATACATACCCTATGCCCCTCTCGATTTGAACTTGAGACCTATTAGGAGGAAACACATGTTCGTAACCATTAGGCCCACTAAGGTTGTATATTGGGTTGTAGAAAGCGCCTTTCTGTTCAATCAACAATATCACATTTAACAAACACCAAGGAGAGATAAACATGGCTACCAAAATTTGAACTTAAGTCAATGTCATAACAACCACGCCAAATTACCACACATAAATTTAAATTTAAATTCAATATCACAACAACCACTCCAAATTACCATACATAAATTTAAACTAAAAGTATTATCACAACAACAACTCTAAATCACTTTAACCCCCCCC
>ML782938.1:197336-215553 GCA_009831015.1 Picea engelmannii
TACTAACAAGTGCCTCCAACCATGTACCAAGTATGTACCAATCATGTATCAACTACTCATCAAGATGTACCAACATCATCAACTATACACCTCATGTATGTGCCAACTCATCAACTACTTGTCTCAACCATGTACCCAACATGCACCTCAACCAAAATCCGTCATTAATTTCATCATCCAAATCTGATTTGTAATTTTGTAATATACCTGGTGTATATGATCACATACCTGCAAACCTTCATTAACTTTAACAACAAGAGACTAGCATTTTCATCAAACTTTTCTTTAGTCTCACATGACTAGTTTTGGATTAGTCAACAACTCTAACTTGAAATAATCATAACTATGTACCTGTAATGAATACATATATGAAAATAATACAGAATGTTCTTCAGTGTGTTTTATGCAATTCCTCTAGGTGTCACTACTTGGAACCTCTCAAAAAAGGAGTTATAGCAAAAATGACACACCTTGTTGAATTATGGCTTATTCTAACGAGCGAACTTGTAGAGCATGCCCCGCACAAAATATTTATTGTATGGATCTGAAAATTTTACACAGAATACTACAAACTGTACTCTAACCAACTTTTTGACTGGCCTCTCAAGGAGAGGGGAACCAGTCAACCTTCGCACATTTCCTTCTGGGCCTCACAACATAGCAGAGTTGATTAACCTCCATTGCGAGGCATGTACTGACATGGTGGGTACTCAGGTGTTGGTTCATAAGATCAGCAACCTATCGCTAAAAGTGATAGTTCTACTCATTGGACGGATTACCGGATCCGCAGCTTTACACTAGGCTTCCAGGGCGCACATGAATTGTGCGGTTCAGTGCTTAAATGCACAAATCTTTGACTGGAGTACTACATTACTTGACTGCATGAAAAGGCAGTTGACAGAGTGTCGGATGTGGAGGCACATAAACTTTGGATTTGGTACTATCCTTTGTGCTTTCTTCTTCGAGAGGGTACCTAGTCTGAGTCCAAGGGAGATTTTTCAAGGGCATGTAGCCTCCTCTCCAGCAGTGAACAGATGGGTGGCGCTATTGCCGCGACCGAGGGGAGGGAGGACTATTGAGGCCTTCAATGATAAGTTTTTCGATTGGTGGTCTCGGCAGATTTCAACAATAGAGGACTATCCTTATGCCAGAATTGACTTTTCCAGGGACCCAGACATGGGCGTACCTCCCGGAGTGGTACGAGGAGAGCTAGGTAAGTTTGCTTTTCAAAGTTTTTTAATTTTTATGTTGTTTTTATATATATCATTTTTTTTTGTATACCAGAGTAATTGACAGATATGTGTTTGTTGTGTGCAGATGTGGGACCGGTGCGTCCAAGAGATTTTGCGAGGACTAGGTGACGTCCTCGATCAGAGGCTGCACCAGCCGCAGCCGGCGGACCAACAGCAGCAAGGGGACCTCCAGCCGGTGAGGCTAAGAGAGTTTTGAGATGGGTAGAGTGGAACTTTACCTTGCTTACTCGCACAGTCCCCATGGCAGAGATCGAGGATCTGTCGCCATCTATGCAACCTCATGTAGTGGGGGCACCACGGACGTGGGTCCGGCTTTTTCAGCGTTTGGCAAACATCGTTGATCATTATAACAAGGCCAACATGCCCCATCCTTAGTTAGGCTGGACTGCTTACGTGCCAAGGGCACTACTTGTATATTTTTGAGGGCATAAGCCTCGTGACTCTCTACTGGACGTATTTTTGAGGCGCTTGCGCCCACCCATGTACTATGATATTTTTTATATTATATATGGATTTTTATGTCTTTTATGTCTTATGGATTACATCTACTTTACAAATGTATTTACATGTGCATGTGTGTGTCTTTCTTACATGTGTGCAAGATGCCAACTTAATATTTGATTAGCTAGAGTATCTATAACTTGATTTAATCTCCTAGGAACATGAAAATATGTAATATAATCAAAGCTTCATTCTAAGAGACGTACCCTAAGGAATCGCTGGTGTAGAGTAGGATCATGAACATGGTAGACTCCATTTAACCGAGACACAACCAAATGAGCGTCTAAATATACCCGGAGGTGAGAGATACCAAGTGACAAAGCGTCACGAAGTAACTCAATAATTGCGTTGTATTTGGCGACATTGTTTGTGGTGTCGCCTAAACATATACCTCTTGAAGATAGCAACTGGACCTGAGGTGTGAAAATCACCCAAGTTGTGGAGGCAAGCCTCTGAGTGTTCCGGCTAGCGTCGTCCACGAATCCAACGAACACCTCTGGTTCACTTAACATCTGCCACAGTGAAGAAGATGACATAAAAAAATGACAAATCCATAAAACCAAAAACCCAAAAAGTAATAGTACAAAGACTATACATATATTACAAAAATTCACCCAAGGCGACCCACTATGAGTAATACTTCTTGAGGTAGAACCCATTTCTAGGCTCCGCCAAAACATTTCCCTTAAAGTCCACCAGACGATAAGCGCCCTTCTGTAGTACTTATTTCACGATGAAAGGTCTGAACCACATCGGTTTGAACTTGCCTGCCCCCAGGGGGTCCTTATCTTGGTCATAGACCAGGACAAGGTCGCCTTCAGAGAAAATCCGAGGACGAATGGACCGATCATACTTACACTTGACTTTTTGTTTGTGAGCCTCGTTAGACAAGGCTGCATCACGACGTTGTTCATTGAGTTGTTCGAGGTATAGTAATCGTTCTTCAAGTGGTGAAGTATCTGGAAATAAATGTACTGTCAACTTTAATGATGGGATCTGGCATTCTATAGGCAAGAACGCTTCCAACTTGTAAATGAGTTGAAAATGTGAGAAATCGGTCGTAGTCTTAACAGACATTCGGTAAGCCCATAATGTCGAATATAACATCAAATGGCAATTTGACTTGGCCGAATTGATCGTTGTAGAATGGTTTTAAGAGATTTATTTATATCTTCCACCTGACCATTCACTTGGGGGTAGTAAGGTGATGAATTTTCCTACCTCAACCCAAGATTTGATGTTAACTCGGTCATCATTTTGTTCTGAAAGTGATTACCATGGTCAGTGACAATCTCTCTCGGGACGCTGAACCTTGTGATTATCTGGTTGAACCAAAAGAAAGTTGTTGTCTCCCCATCATCTTTGAACGTTGGCATAGCTTCGACCCACTTGGTGAAGTAGTCTACTGCTATGATGATATAGCGGTGCCCCCTTGCTGAAGGGGGGTTGCATGTAGTGTAATCAATCCCCCATTTAGTGAAGGGACCAACGGTAATAACCAGAAACATGGGAGCGGGGTGTGCCCTCATCTTCCGAGAGAAGATTTGACACGGGTGACACTTCTTGACCGATTCAATACAATCTTTGATTAATGTTGGCCAAAAGTAACCGGCTCGTAGAATCTTCTGGGTTGTTTCCAACCCAGACAAATGACCGCCACATGCTCCAGCGTGGCAATCTTTAAGCATGATTTCCGCTTCTTCATGAGTGAGACATCGACGAAGGACGCAGTCTACACCTTGACGATACAATGTGTCCTCGAGTATGAGATAGTTGTTAGCTTGATGGCGTATATGATGATGCTCATCACGAGAAGCAGAGGCGAGACACTTAAAATTCTGGAGATAGACAAGCACATCTCCATACCAGGGGTCAAAAGACACGATCAAAAACATGTCTCCTTTTATAGGCGACACGCTGGGTATAACATCACCTGATTCGACTGGAAGTTACGATATGAGTTCTGCAAAGACCGTCGACTTTTTGGATTTCGCTGAAACAAATTCCAAGTTGAATTCCTAGAGGATAACTATCCATCTACTGATTTTTTCATCGATGACTCGTCGTGTCAATACGTATTGAAATGGATTCACAATGGCAATGACGGTGGTCTTGCGAAACAAAATATAATGACAGAACCGTTGGACAGCATGAACTGCTGCCAATGCAAGTTTTTCAATATGGGAGTAATTGAGTTCCAGTCCAACTAGGCCTCGACTCAGGTAATAAATCACGTATTCTGAGAGTAAATCATCCTCCTGAACTAAGACCATATCGATGGTCAACTCTACAATGGCCAAGTATAATAGGAAATCTTTATTATAATTGGGTGGTCGAAGCAGAGGGGTGGATATGAGGGCGCTTTTCAATGCTGCGAAAGAGCGTTGAGCGGCTTTGTCCCAATGAAAAGGAACGTCCTTCTTCAATAAATGCATAAAACCCTTTGTGATCTCGGCATAGTTTGCAATGAAACATCGTAGAAAATTCACTTTTCCTTGCAGACTCTGAAGTTGAGGTATGGTGCACGGGGGAGGCAATTGAACTATTGCCTCAAACATGAGAGGATCGACCATGATCCCTATTGTCGAAACGATGAAACCTAACAGATGACCTGATGTGACGCAAAAACTACACTTGTTTGGGTTCAAGCGGAATCGGTATTGGTGACACAGTTCAAGGATAAGTCAGAGGTGTTATGGATGATCATCTCTCTTGCGAGATTGTGATGCTAAATCATCGAGATAAGCCTCGACTATGTGTTTGAGGTCGTGGAAAGCAAAAGACATGGCCCGCTGAAACGTAGCTCCAACATTTTTCAGACCAAAAGGCATCTTACGATAAGCGAATGTACCCCATGGACAGATGAAAGTGGTTTTGTGTTGGTCTTTGGGTTTGATTTATATCTGATTGTATCCTGAAAAACCATCCATGAATGAAAAGGCCTCGCATCCTATACATTCATCAACTATCTGGTCAATAAATGGCATGGGGAAATTATCTTTTGGGCAGGCCTTGTTCAAATCACGGAATTTCGTGCATACGCGAATCGTACCCTATTTTTTATTGACTGGCACGGGATTCGATACCCATTGATTCAATTGGACGGGGTAGATGAAACCAGCTTTAAGTAGTTTCTCTACTTTAGCCTTGATAGTTGTTGCTTTCTTAGGATTGACTGGACAAAGCTTCTACCGGACCGGCTTGACATCAGGATAAGTTGTGATCTCATGTTCAACAATTCTTGGGTCTATGTCTGGCATTTCCTCGTAAGACCAGGCAAACACGTCGCAAAATTATTTAAATAAATCTGTGTAGATTTGAATATCCTCGGGGGAGCAGTTCGCTCCAATGAAGATATTCTCCATGATGCCAGGGGTTCTGGAGATGTCAATAGGTATATTTTTGGCTATTGTTTCCATATTTCCTTCAGCGTAAACTGCATGTGTTGCCAAAGGATTGATAGGAAAATTGTTATCTCCATTCATGGTCAGAGTGAATTCTCCTGCTTCAATTTGTCTTAACTTTGGGAGGAAGTAAGATCTATGATGAAGATCATCCCAAGGTCTGTTCGGACTAGTCATTGCCTCAATAATCGCTTCGTCTGAAGGCAAGACTAAGTTTAAAGAATCTGTATCAGCAAGGGAACCTTGAGCCCAAATAGGCTCGAGCACCGGATCTAACTCTTGTGATGGAGTCGGATCAGGGTCGACAGAAGCTCATTGAATGATCGAGTATGCAACTTCTGTCATGGACAAAGGCATGGCCATGCCATGGTGCTCTATCCCTTCCATAGTAGCGGATGGGGAAGGAAGGGTCCACAGATCGTGAAAGTATGTCATGCGAAACGACGAGATTTGAAAAATTTCAGCCCGAGGTTGGTCAGGGACAACCGTCATATAATGAACATTGTCGGTCAGAGGCAGGTAATTGAAAGTACCCATCAATGATGGGCACAAAACAACCCCTACATTGACGATGCCAGGCTGTGGGTTATCAATCATCGGGACCGTGGAGACTCCTGATGAAGGGTCAGGATGAGAGAAGGATAACTGATCAATGGTCACAATCCGACCCTCGTGAGGAAACAACAAGACCCAGAACACTATCGCGACCATTGCTCACATAGCATAGGTCCAACTTCTGCCTAAACAAAGATTGTATTCGAGAGACGCATCGACCACTTCAACTTCGACACACACAGTTTTACCCCCTAACTACACAGGGAAAGAGGGGATGATCCCATGTGGTCGGAAAGAACGACCGTCAAAAGTTGTAAGTAGAGTAGGTGACGGAGATAAAACGGGTTGGCCGATGGCCTTCCAACATGCCAAAGACATCACGCATGTCAAGGCACCCTCATCCACCACTGTATGAAAAATATTTCGGGTAAAATTTTCCGTGGTGTAAGCCACTACTATATGAAAAGCGACGTCGTAAGGAAGATGAGGTTTTAAGTCGGAGGTATCAAGCATGATCGTCCCCGGATTACAAGTCTCGGCAGAGCCTAAGGCATCTAACCGGGCCTTTCTTTGGGAAGGGAAACTCTGGAGGACTTCCAAAGCAGACATCGCATAAGGGGTTTGTGATAAATCCTCCACCACAGAGTAGTTCTGGGGGGCCCTTTCATTTGGGTTGTAAGAATCTTTCTTGAATGCACCTTTTGGGATGTGCGTCGTTGTTTATCCCAACGTCTTCTCAATCTGAAGAGGAAGAGGTGGGTTTAGGCTTCTTTACCCTTCTCATAGGTGCCTGGCTTTCCATAATCATGTGCTCTAGTCATTATATAGGCATCACCTTTCATCATGTACACGTTTGCGGACGAAGGATTACTTGAAGATAGAGGGGGTCCTTGACTACCCCCTTCCGCACTCGAGGAGGCTTGAGTTAGATTTTTCTGATGTGGGAACGAGTTCGTTAACACGACAGGCTGTTGATGTGCCAATAACTTATGGGCCTCCGCAAGCCAAGGGCACTGATGGGTCGGGTGGTCTTCCTTGCAAAGATTATAAGGATACTTTGACTTCTTCTTTTCAGTGTCGCCCCTGCCAGCATTATCGATGGGTTTCTTATCATGTGCTCTAGTCATTATATAGGAATCACCTTTCATCATGTACACGTTTGCGGATGAAGGATTACTTGAAGACGGAGGGGGTCCTTGACTGCCCCCTTCCGCGCTCGAGGAGGCTTGAGTTAGATTTTTCCGATGTGGGAACAAGTTCGTTAACATGACAGGCTGTTGATGTGCCAATAAATTATGGGCCTCCGCAAGCCGAGGGCACTGATGGGTCGGGTGGTCTTCCTTGCAAAGATTACAAGGATACTTTGACTTCTTCTTTTCAATGTCGCCCCTGCCAGCATTATTGATGGGTTTCTTATCCCCCTTACCCTTTTTCCGTTGTTTCTTCTTTCCATCAGGCTGTTGGGTGGCCTTTGGGTTTGTCGTTTTCATGTTGTGTACATCCGACTTTTGGGTAGGGGGAGCAGCTGAACCAGTGGTTTGGCTGGCCGTTGTCTGTTGTATCGACAATTGTTGCAATTCATTTGACAATGGATCAGTGGGTTTGGTTTGTGCTAAACCAATAATGCCATCAGCATGTGGTCCAGACCTTTGCCTAGTTTTGTCAAGGATTGACCTCGGTGCATCTGGAAAAATCTCGTAGAGTAAACCAGATTGAGAGTAAATTAGCTCTAGTTGTTGCGCTCTCATTATTGTGTCTTCCTCGAAAAACACTCTGGATGTTGCGACATCTTTAGATAACTGGGGTACCAAAGACTTAAGGAACCACTCTAGCAGGAATGTTGGTGGGACTGGCACATTGATCAAACTCTTCTGGCATCTCCATTCTCGAATATGATCCGAGATATGGTCTGCTTTTGTCTACTCAGAATTGGCCAGCAATTCAGTGCCGATGTCATATCTCACAGGTAATTGAAAATGGTTAAGGAAATCCATTGCCAATTCATTGAAGGAAGAGTATCGTGAGTATTCAAGCTCAATGTACCATTTCGCAGCACTCCCTATGAGAGTGCGTTGAAAAAATCGCAACTGAACGGAGTCGTCTCTTAACGAGTTGGATGAGCACCATAAGTGGAAGGTAGTCACGTGATCACTAGGATCTTCGTTAGGCTTGGCCTCGAACTTTGGAATGTCCGAAGGCAACTTGGTCGGCATAGGAGGCCAACTTGAATCCTGACAGATGGGGTCATTTAAGAGCCTTGTCAAATCTGGCAAGTGCAAGGTTGCCAGAAACGATAGTTTGGGTTGTGGATTATAGTCGAGGAAAAAGGAGCTTGGGGTTTGACTGGCACCAGATTGCCAGGAAAAGTTAGGTTGTTGGCCAGGGCTCTGGTAATAACCATGACTGTGACCAGGGTACAGATTGGGCACTTGTTAAGACATCATCTATTGGTTCCCGTAATAAGACGTAAAGGGTCGAGCTTGTGTCACATTCCAAGGATTCTGAGAGGGGTTGCCCCCTGCCGATCCGAAGGGAATAGGTGTTGGGCCTTGCCCGGGGTTCCACTCGGTATGGAAAGGGTTTCCCCCGATCGACATCCCTGGCAAGGGGACTGGTCCCTGCCATGGATTCCAAGATCCTTGTGAGGAAGGAATTCCTAAGTGTGCCCCCTATGCAAGAATAATACCCTGTACAGGATGTGGTTGTGCCTGGATTTCCGTAATCATGTGCTCTAGTCATTATATAGAATCACCTTTTATCATGTACACGTTTGCAGACGAAGGATTACTTGAAGACGAAAGGGGTCCTTGACTGCCCCCTTCCGCGCTCGAGGAGGCTTGAGTTAGATTTTTCCGATGTGGGAACGAGTTCGTTAACATGACAGGTTGTTGATGTGCCAATAACTTTTGGGCCTCCACAAGCCGAGGGCACTAATGGGTTGGGTGGTCTTCCTTGCAAAGATTACAAGGATACTTTGACTTCTTCTTTTCAGTGTCGCCCCTGCCAGCATTATCGATGGGTTTCTTATCCCCCTTACCCTTTTTCCGTTGTTTCTTCTTTCCATCAGGTTGTTGGGTGGCCTTTGGGTTTGTCGTTTGCACGCTATGTGCATCCGACTTTTGGGTAGGGGGAGCAGCCAAACCAGTGGTTTGGCTGGCCGTTGTCTGTTGTATCGATAATTGTTGCAATTCATTTGACAATGGATCAGTGGGTTTGCTTTGTGCTGAACCAATAATGCCATCAGCATGTGGTCCAGACCTTTGCCTAGTTTTGTCAAGGATTGACCTCGGTGCATCTGGAAAAATCTCGTAGAGTAAACCAGATTGAGAGTAAATTAGCTCTAGTTGTTGCGCTCTCATTATCGCGTCTTCCTCGAAAAACACTCCGGATGTTGCGACATCTTTAGATAACTGGGGTACCAAAGACTTAAGGAACCACTCTAGCAGGAATGCTGGTGGGACTGGCACATTGATCAAACTCTTCTGGCATCTCCATTCTTGAATATGATCCAAGATATGGTCTGCTTTTGTCTACTCTAAATTGGCCAGCAATTCAGTGTCGACGTCATATCTCACAGGTAATTGAAAATGGTTAAGGAAAGCCATTGCCAATTCGTCGAAGGAAGAGTATCGTGAGCAGTCAAGCTCAATGTACCATTTCGCAGCACTCCATATGAGAGTGCGTTGAAACAATCGCAACTGAACGGAGTCGTCTCTTAACGATTTGGACGAGCACCATAAGTGGAAGGTAGTCACGTGATCACAAGGATCTTCGTTAGGCTTGGCCTCGAACTTTGGAATGTCCGAAGGCAACTTGGTCGACATAGGAGGCCAACTCGAATCCTGACAGATGGGGTCATTTAAGAGCCTTGTCAAATCTGGCAAGTGCAGGGTTGCCAAAAACGATAGTTTGGGTTGTGGATTGTAGTCGAGGAAAAAGGAGCCTGGGGTTTGACTGGCACTAGATTGTCGGGAAAAGTTAGGTTGTTGGCCAGGGCTCTGGTAATAACCATGACCGTGACCAACGTACAGATTGGGCACTTGTTGAGACATCATATGTTGGTTCCCGTAATAAGACGTAAAGGGTTGAGCTTGTGTCACATTCCAAGGATTCTGGGAGGGGTTGCCCCCTGCCGATCCGAAGGGAATAGGTGTTGGGCCTTGCCCAGGGTTCCACTCGGTATGGAAAGGGTTGCCCCCGATCGACATCCCTGGCAAGGGGACTGGTCCCTGCCATGGATTCCAATATCCTTGTGAGGAAGGAATTCCTAAGTGTGCCCCCTATGCAAGAATAATACCCTGTACAGGATGTGGTTGTCCATAACCGAGGTTGCCCCCGGCCAAAACGGAAGCTGAAGAGAAAGCATTATTACCAAATGCACCGAAAAAAGAGAAAGGTGTCGAACCAACCGACATATTATAAGGAGGGAATGCTTGACTACCGGCTCCAAACAAGTTTATGTTAGGCCCAGCGGAGTGTTGAGGAACACCACTGAGCGAGGGGGACGAAGGGGGAATATGACCCCCGCTGTAAGGGAAAGTGATAAAGGGTGTGGAAGTGCCCCTAATAGATCGTTGCAGAGGAGTGTTGGAACTCCCTGCCCCCAAACCCAAAGTTTGTAGAGTGGAGGAGGAAAGTACAATACTCGTACCGAAGCTAGGCATCCCGTATGAGAAAGGAGAGCATGTCGTGTTCTGAGGAAACGGAGCAGTGATCGCTGCCATAGACAGAATCAAACCTCTGCCCAAGGTATAAGCAGTCAAGACCATGGTGGCTTGGACCAACGATGGTTGGTTAGGAGGTGGAACACCCCCAGTAGTGACATTCGTGAAGGAAATATCAATATTCCCTGAAGAAGTGGCAGCATTTGCTTCCATTGTTGTTGGTGACACTACCAGACGCTCGTAAGGTAGAACCTGTAAGACGGTGGGCACTGATATATCAGTGATGGGAGGGTTGTAAGGACCAAGGGCCTCTGCTCCGAGGTCAGAAATGATTGGTTCCTGCAAAATCAAAAGTTCTTCTCTCGAATATGGGTTGGGCACAATTTCTTGTAACCCGGTTGTCTCAAAAGACCCTTGCTGGTCTAATTTTTGTCTTAGCGGTGGCGGGGGGGTGGTTCGAGGTCAACCGGCAGCAGGCCCAGAAACCTTCATGACTGGCGGAACTCTTGATCCTCCACTGTGTGAGAAGATCAAAGACACACTAGGGAAATCTATAATCGTTTGAAAACCAGCACACACTTAAAAAGGTACCTATGAGATAAAACAAGCAGTCACTAACTAGTTGGAAGAACAGTTACAACAACCAACACTAGAGAAACTTACCAGTGCAAGTGAAACTCGAATATGGAAGCACCCTCTGGGTATACTCTGCAAAGTGTGGCCCGATTTTTGTCCTAGGTACCGCGGTATACCCCTGCAGTCACTAGAAAGATAGGCAACTAGGTTGCCAGGGCGCAAACAGTCACCAGGCGAGTAAAGTCAACAGTCGGGTGGACCGCAATCAGCAGGGTATCAAGCCCAAAACTTATCAAGGGTATCGAAATCAAGTGCTCTAGAAGACGACTGAGGACCTCGAATGGATTCGAGACCCACAAAGCTCTGTGGCAAATGCAATCAACGGAATCCCAAGTCAAACCTTCTATATGCGTTCCCCACTACATTTGGTTCGGCTTTGGAGGGGTTATCTCTGCTACCTTTCCTTACGTGACCTCGTGTTTAGCCCTTATGTTAGAGGGGGGTCCCAGATAACTTTTACGATACTAGACTTTTTACACTCCCTAGCACAGACTCTTATGTTTGTTTTTCAGCCTTGAAGAGTTTCCTCTCCAAACCTAAATCAAGGCTCTAGCCTAGACTAGTTGATGTACCCTACAAAACATAAAGTCTAGATGATTTTAATTAATCGTTAATTTCTTGGGCTTCTCTTAAGTCAAAGGTTATGAAAGTGAAACTAGTGATGTTTTGAGAGACGAAAGAGAAGATAAACAACAAGCTAGAAACAAAATAATTTCTTCTTGACAAATTCAGGTTTTCTCTTTTTAAAATTTTTTAAACCAACTTTTCAAACTTTTTCTTTCTAAGATCTTTTAACTGAAAAATCAAACAAGCTTTCGCTCGACTACGAGCTACTTATTGTCCTAATTCAATCAACCAAGAACTTATGAAAACAATCTTTTTCCTATTGATTAATGTAAACAACCAACTCTTTAACCAAACCAAGAAGTAAAAAATTTCAACATGCTTCAAAATACTAGAATTGAAAAATGGATTCCTTTTCTTTCTTCTAAAGCAAGCAAAAAGATAAAGTGAAGACAAAACATAAACCAAAAATCACTTCTGGCCCTACTGCGGATCGCAGTGAGTCACTTGACCAAACCTCAAAAAGGTTGATCTCAAAAAGACTCACAGATTTGTCTAAGACTCTACTACAGAAAATTCAAGAAATCTGTTTGATGAAAATAAAACTATGCTATGGTCAAACCTAGGCTACCAACTGTGATCACAGAGACCAGGGCAGAGACCAAAAAGACCCCTGAAAAGACTGGCTTCTGACATGTAAGAGGATGACTGCCTCTCTCTGTCAAAAGATCTCCCCAACACAGATACATGACTGTCACCACAACAACTAGCATTTATACGTGTGTTGTCCAAAGGCAGAGCGTGTATGCACGCATGCAGAACTACTGCAGGGCGCGTATAGCTCTGTAAATGCTCAAAAAAGTGAAAAACACAATCCAGCACAGGCAGGGAGCATTGGTACTGAAAACTAGAGTTCCTCAGAGATAGAGAAAACAACTTTGGCAAAGAGAATGCAAGGAAACTTTTGATCAAACAAAGCTAATCTGAGGCTATTCCTATGCTATATACTGCAACACAAAGACTATGACCAAATCCAGGAAACCCCTGAGAAGGATCACTCCTGACAGGGAAAGAGGATGAATACCTCTAAAAAAAAAATTATGGACTTAAGCACACAACTGAAACTTCAGCAGCCCAGTAGATATACGCGGGCTGTCTAAAGGTAGGGCGTGTGTATACGTGGGCAGGGATTCTGCAGGCCACATATATCTCTTTAAATTCCCAGAATGAAAATCAAATAGTCAAGCAATCATGCAGGGAGTACTGGTATGGAAAACCATAATCCCTACAAGCTCAGACTCTTGCAAAAACTCATAAAAAAGGTAATAAACCAATTCTAAAATACCCAAAAAGTATCCCCAGAAAACCCTAGAGATTCCCCAGTATGGTGGCGAATTCTGTTGTGGGTGGGAAATCCCTCCTACGGACTAGCATTAAGGGTTTTATCATGCATGCAGAAATGACCTAATGTCTCCTACTTTTTACCAACATCCCCATCATAAACCCAATTATTCATATGCAAATACAAGGTTAAAGAGATCCAGTTACTGTACCTTAGTTTTCGTGTTTGATGTCGATCCCTTTAATGCTTGGTCGCTCCTTGAATGCAACTCTCCTCCCAACGCTGACCTACATTCATAAAAGACAAACAAAGAACTCCACATGCATATAACCTATAAACTAATGGGTTAGAKATTCAATCAAAATATAATTAAATTTAAATATTGACAATCTCATATGGCGGGACGGGAAAAGTACTTCTTTTATTAATCTCACAAAAGTAACCTTACAATGGTGAGATCGACCACTGCTCCTCGAATCTGGTCCTAGGATCCTCTTCAACTGTGCTCCAACTGCTTCTGTATATGCTTCTCTTCACACAATAGTTGCAAAAGGTTGGGGCAAGGGGAATACTAAATCAGGTATAGTTTCTTTGCTATGATTTTCCTCCTTCCAAATGGGACCCCTACCCCTTCTTTTATAGGCTAGAAAGGGCTAGGTATTTGGTCGAGTGACCGACTATGGGCGGTCAGTCGGTTTAGTTAACTTACCCAAAACTGTGTGTTCCGTCTGCAACTTTCCATTTTTCATTCTTTTTAGGTATACGCGGGTTGTAGTGGGTCAGCCAGTGTACACACGGGTGCAGTAGTGGAGCAGTGAACGTATGCCTTCAAAAAGAGTGTTTTTTAAGAAGTTGTTTAGTAGTGGCTTGACAAAGAAGTCAAATGAGATGGCCTGATGCTAGGTAAGCATGTCTGGTGCAATTCAGGGTTATAAAAACCAAACGACTTCTTGTTTGTCCTTGTTCTTGTTCTGATTCAACTGAAATTTTAGGTTCTTCAAATCCTCCTTCAATTCTTTAATAGTTGGGTCCGTCTGTTGGTACTGGTTTTCTTCAAGCTGCAAGGCTGCCTGTAGAGCCTCGGCCTGCGTCTGAAACTTCTACTTTCGTAAGGGATATTTTAGGTGTGGGAGTAGTGAGTTGACAAGCAGGTGTCGGTGCTGCATCTCGGTCATAAGGTATTTTAACTTCCCCTTCAGACGCTTGAATCTCTGGTCAATATCCCATACAGACTCTCCTAGTTTCTGTCTGATCTCGATCATTTCGTTCATGTACTGATCCTCTGAGCTTGGCTTCTGGAACTCATTAATCAGTAGCTTCTTAATGTCTGCTAGTGTCCTCGTCGTCCCAGAGGCACTGTTCATATCTAGACTCATGTACCAGTCTAGTGTGTGGTCTTTCAGTGTGATCGCTAGTTGCGCAAGTTTGGTATCTTCATCAGTGATCTGTTTTGCCTCCCAGATATTTGCACAAATGAACAAATGCTTCTCAGGGTCTTCTATTGCTTCTCCTCAAAATTTTGGTAATATGATCGTGGGGTCGTGTCCTGCCATTCTAAATGATGAATTGCTACTTCCGCCGCACGGTGTAGATACTTGACTGGTACTGCCTAAACTGGCTCCTCCAGTTGTTGCTCCTGTGGTAGATGTACTTCTTGCTATCGAACTTCCTCCGAACTTCGGTTGTCTAAATGGTGGTGTTCTCCTTGGTGTATTGGTTGCACATGGGTTTATGGGTTCCACACTGACATTAATATGGAAAGGATGGCTATCTTCTCCTCTTGTTCTTGGTCCTCTTGTTTTCCTCTCATAGGTTGCGCACAATATTTCCTCAATCTGCTCCACAGCCCAGAGATCCTCTACCTCTTCTTCATCGCTTGCCAAGCCCTCCCTCGCGGATACGACTCTTTTCTTGGTATTCACCTTATATTGGTAGGGTACTCCGCTACGCATCGTTCCTGGTGATGCCAAGATCCACTTAAGTTGGTCGTCATCCATCAAGATCGGGTCCAAGAATTCCTCCTCCTTCTTGCCTTTATCCTCACCTTCATCCATTTACCCTTCCTCTGCCAGTGCTTCCCCCCTTCCCCCATGCACGTAGGGAAGTCTAGTTGTCTGCTTCCATTGTCGTTACACCTTTGTTATATAGCAGTATTTTAATAGAAGTATACAATGATCGAATGTACCTTCCGCGAGGTCCACGTAGAAATTCCTGCTCTGTTGCGCTGCATGACTTCGTTGTGTCAACTGCAAACTCTGTGATGAAGCCTGCCACAATACTGTCAAGCCAAAAGTCGACTGCGTGGGTGAATTTGTTGTTCACCTGTTGTAACTGCTCAATCTGTACCAGGGTCTAATCTAGCTGTCGAATCCAGTTTGTCGCGTGGTTATCTTTCAACCTTAGTATCCACTCCTGTAGTAGGTGGGGAAAATCACAGATTTTTTTTTTGTGTAAATCTGTAAACACGTATTTATCCAGATATTTGTGAGGTGTGATGCTAGGGTTTCTATTATCTTTCTTGGCAAACTCTAGCTCTTTAGTTCTCAACCAGCCTTCAATTTCTGCTTTCATGGGGTTCCACGGTCTCAACATTCCCTTCTAGTGGCTCAGTGGTCTTCTGGTTTCACTCATTCTTTTCTTATGCATTATATCTCATCTACTCGGTCCTCTCTTGTTTCTCTTACAACGACAACAGAACCATTTGTTGGTTAAGATGGACGACTTCTCTCTACTACTTGCGTCGTGGACCCAGGGTTCATATCTTTAAGGGTACCAACAAAGCCTAAAACTATTGACCCTTCTGGTAAACCAGAAGGAAACATAGTACACGAAATGCACTAAGCAGTCTCACCCGAGATAGCTTTGATCGGTGGCTGTAAGACTCAGGTGTTTACAGCCTAGGATTGAGCATGAGATAGGGGATCTGTATTCTGAGCCATTAATTATGATTTGTATTACGAACTACTGTTATCCTCTTTTATATTTTAACCTTCGTGGTATCTTTTCGTTATATTCCCACAACAATTAACCAAGCGATATAATAACTCATTCATTCATTGCACACATCATTTAACTACTAAAAATATGACAAAGATATGCATGCATTCATCACATTACACAGGTATTACCGTGGTTCACCCTTTCCTGGGATACGTCCACAAAGATTTGGCTCTTGGCTCTCTTATTATGGCAGTTCTACAATTCTCGCGCCTCACGCTTACAACTCTCCTCAGATGGGTAAGATCTCTGTGAGGCGAACTAGATCACACCAGGCTCCTCGGCCTATGATCTAATCCTCAAAATATACCTCCTCTCTTCCTCTTAGCTCAATTTCTTACAAAAATACTTCTCTCATCAAAACATTACATAAAGATAATCAGCCTCTACATAGGTAGCGAACCGAACTTTTCCCGAACTTAACCGAACCTTTCTATGATACCTGTGTATCTATATTTATATCTATCGGGCTCTTCAACCATTTACACAAAAAACTTACAAAAACCCTAACCCTACTGTCTTTAGGTCTTCCTTCTTTGCATGCGTGCTTTGCTTCCTTCTAGCTGTCGCCTTCTTCTTACACGTGCACGTGTTGTGCTTCTTGCCAGTTGTCGCTTTCCTCCTGCATGCTTTCTTCCCCATGATTTCTCTTCTAGCTGTCATTCTTCTTTGTGCACGCTTTCTTTCCCACTTCGGCCTGCTGCCAACAACTTCATAACATGACCAAGATATTCTCTTGGCACCCAGGGGCACTCTTAACTCATATTTTGTTTGTTTTGACAACAATTCACTATGAAACCTTGGTTTCATTAACCATTTACATGGCCCATCCAGGTTCAGTGTTGAAACCATGGGCTCTGATACCAATTTGTCACATCCCCGGCCACCGATGTCGGGCCATGCTACTCCAGAAAGCACTTTGATACCATCTTGTAACGTCCCCAACCACCAACAGGCTGAGCATCGTCACAGAGTAAACATCTTTTTACTCTGATACCAATTTGTAACATCCCCATCCACCAACAGGTTGGGCACACTACCTCAGACAGAGCTCTTTTGCGGAAATATTCACATATAAACTTAATAGGAAATGAAAGAGATAATATGGAAACATGCATACAACAAAACACATGATATTATTACAAGAATCACAGACATGCACTTAAACACATCGATTAACCATTAAGCACAAAAAAGATACGTATCTCTTAATTGAAGTACACCAACTGCGTGCAGACCTTCCACGAACCTCCCAGCCTTAGACCATGTTGCTCATCACTCTCAGTAGTGGGTCACCCCCGAGCTGGGACTAAACTCCACCAGGCAAGGGATTCCTAGGCTAGGCAGGGACAACATTAAGTTGCACAGTACAATAGGAAGGATTTCCTCCAAGGATCCACTTACACCCACAACTCACAGACTCTCATTCCCCACATTCATGTCCCACCCCAAGAGTATACACCTTCACTGTCCCATAGTCCATCGGCTACTTCACCTCCCTTTCTGGGGCTTCAACAACATGCCAGATCAAGGATTCTCATAGCTCTGTAGATGCTACTGGACTCCCTCTAGGAGAACTCGCTTCCTCAACACACTCTCTCACCTGGAGAGAGTTGCTGACAGGTCTGGCAACCTGCTTCTTCCATCCACGGGCCTGACAACCCGCTTCTTCACTCTCACTCTTCAACACACGAGCATGGTGATGGAAACAACAGGAACTGGATGTGGGAACGGTAATGACGGAACAATACACATGCAACTCGCAGGGTACAGGTGCAACAAGGGTATCAATTTGAGCTTGTTGCAGAGGTTCATGTGGTTGGGGAATTTCAACAATGGCGTTCCAAGGTTACCGTGTGCTTTTTGTGTGCGCTGGTGCAAAAATGGAAAAAATATGCCCAAAATAGTAAGAATTCCCACTTATATTTGCATGTGCATGAGCTGACACATGGCGCTCATGAAGCGTGTTCCTCTCCACTTGGAAGTCGTACCCTTTTCCCAAAGTAACTTAGGATATATTCATATCCCACTCACAACATTTAGAATAATAATATATTATTCTATTGGACTTAATCTCTTAAGCTTAGCCCCTCTTTCCAGCCTCTCATCCCCCTTCCCTTACCCAGCCTAGTTGTTTATGGGGAGTATGTATGGAGTATGAGTGCGGACACAGACCAATCTCCCCAGATCCACCTGGATCTGGAACAAACCGTAACAGAATACTACTCTTTCCCTAGATCTAAATATTGAATAAACTAAGAGAAATGGATAGTGGACATACCTTATGAACGCTCTCCTTTA
>ML782938.1:222658-245848 GCA_009831015.1 Picea engelmannii
CTTCTTCAGGAAAAAGTCCTTAATGAAGAGTTTGATCTTCCATCATCATGACATGATCGTAATATCATCTTGATAACCAAAAATGTGGATAACACTAGTGGAGCTTAGTCCCCCATAACTCTTTCTCCGTGGTCGGTCTACACATAATGATATTGTTATATTAATAATATGAGTATTTACATGTACAAAACATGCTCCTGGCCTTTAACATCTAGGCTCTCCGACCTAATAAACACATAAGCCTACCATCTTATAATTACTTGGCTCACTAGCCTACAAAACATGTTACATTCATAATTACAATCAAGACTCGGCCTTGGGATATTACAAGGGAGATAAGGTATGGTTGAATTTGCAGAAAGAGCACCTCATAGGACCCCATCAAAAGCTCTATCCACTCCAATATAGGCCTTACACCATCACCAAGTTTGTGGGTGAGAATGATTTTTAATTAATTATTCTCCCTTTCCTTGGCTTGCACCCGATATTTAATGTGAAGATGCTTTGACCATATTTACCACTTCTCATGGAAGCTTCGAACGAAATCGAGCACTTGGCCCCTACATAAATCAATCCTAACTGCATTAAATAAGAAATATTTGATTGGATCATGTACACCAAGGCGAAGGGCACCCACCAACAAAACATCCAACTCTATCAGGTTGTCAAAGTAGGGCAGCTTCTTCACCAGGGCAAGTGGCTCACTGGGAGTCAAATTCAGCTAAAGTTTTCTCATCTGACGGAGGAACTTGATGCAATGGGGACCATTTCTTCCTAATGGGGTAGGAATGATCCAGGTGGATACTGGTAGCCACCCACTTGCTCCACTAATTCAGAATGGTTCCACATCTTGGCATTTTTTTTACGGTTTTTTGGGTCCCAAACTTCTGGGGTCGTTTTTTAGGCCCTAAACGATGTTTTTTTGACATGGCAGAGCCCAATAAATGTTGGAGGCATTATTGGGATATTTGAAATGTGTACTTCTCGACTAGACCTTTCCAACAGGCTATCGAGCGCCCCAAACAGAGATCGAATGCAAAAGTAACACCCCCGAGAAGTTGAGGTATCAACTAACCACATTAAGGCCCATAAACCCTTTGGTGTTTCATCTTCTAGGGTTAGGTTTTTGGATATTTAGGGTTTTCTCATTGATTATTTATGTTAAAATGCCTTTTCAACCTCTTTGTATTCAACTTCTTGCGAATGAGCGTAGCCTTCACATCTCTATCTTCAAAGATAAGCTACCACCATTCTAGCTAGTTTGTGTGCTTTGCATTTTATAGTATTTTGTATTTCAGATATTCATTAATAGAATTTGAGTTTGATTGTATTATTGTGTTTCTTGCAATATCTCTATGTCTTTCCTTATTATATATTTGCCTTCATTTCCTTCTCAATATAATTTGGATCACTTCTAGAAAGCCTTCTCACCTTTATTGTGTTCACACTATTACATGGGACTTATTTACTAGAATTGGCCTCCATACATATTATTTCCCTTGGGTACTTCCCTAGGTATACTATAAATGGACAGAATATGGGAATGGATTAAAGTGGAAATGGATCTTTGGGAAGGGCTTATGGAGGAAATTGAACTGGAATCATGGGGTTGTTTGTGGGTTCAAAAGCTCGACTACTAGAAAATTCCTTTTCTCTGTTTTGGGTGTCATGAGGTGGGACACCTTCTAGATTCTTGTATAAGGATGCCAAAGAGAAGGACGGGATGGAGGAAAGAATGGGTCAAGAAGGCTTCAAAAGCCAAGTCTATAATGGTAAATGAAAGGGATGAAAAGGAGACCGAGGACACTGGAATTTGTAAGGTACAACAATCTAGGACACTTTGTGTGGTCGTATAGGAAACATAGTTTCAATATGGATTGATGACTTCCATTGAATACAAAAACCCTAAAAAGGCCATCAGTTAGGATTCATTTCCTCTGTCCTTTTCTTTTCCGATTCTTTTTTGAGTTCATCAAGAGTTGGCATTGGAGAATCAAGGTTCTTTCTTATTACATTGGGATCAAGGTGTTTCTGCCCATGCCACTTATTTTGTTGACTTGAACTCTGTCCTTGAAGCTATGACTGATCCTCAGATGGGGTCCCCTCTATTGTTGAAGGAAGAATCTATTCCCTTGTTAGAAGAGTTTCAAGAATCCATCTAGGGTAGGTGAAGGACAAAGTCAAGAGTTGTCCTTTTGTAAGTATCCTTGATAAACACTATAATCCTCCCCCCAAAGATGTATATGATCTTTGCTCAAAGGTGAAGGTTAAAGAAGGTCTTGCCTCTGAAGGGGGATTGGCTTTGGACATGTCCCTTGTGACAACTATAGGGAGGAAATCAAATTTGTCGAAGGAACAAATGAAGGCAGTAATCGACATTAATAAGGTAAAACAAGCTATTATTCATAGGGCCCTTGGAGCAGGGAAAGCCCTTAACAAGGGTCCCTCATGATGTGCATGTCCTTTAACACAAGAGGGGTAGGGGGTGCCCCAAAATTTCTATCCCTCAATAGGTTGATCAAATATTATAACCTTGATATTATCCTAATTCAAGAAACTATGACTACTAGCTCAAAAACTCGGGCAACTTTTGAACCTTGGTTAAGGGGATGGTCTTTTTGTACCTTAGATGTAGATGGGATTTCAAGGAGATTAATTTCAATATGGAGCCCTATTTTCCAAGCAGTCTTGACATAATCTTGAAGCTCGAAGATTTCAATGGTTCTTGTTGATGTTTGAATTTGTCAGGACCGGAACGACAACCTCACGAGGATATGAATCCCCTTGTGTTTTTATAGAAGTGGTACTCCTCTTTGTCTAAAAGATATATCTTGAATATCTTGGATTAGGAGAATGCTAAAGTAACAAACCCTAGATATTTATTGTTTGTATTTATTCAATAAAATGGTTCTTCAATAACCCAATCTGATCTTTATATGCAACAATAAGTCTTTAAAAAAAATAGAAAAGATTGAAGGAGGGCTTCAACATCATAATTTCTTTGTGATCAAAATCACATACACAATCTTCTTAATCACATATAAATGCATCCATATCCTCTTCACGAGAAATAGGAGAGAATGATTTGATCATCTCACATAATTTTAAAAGAGTATTACTATGAAGATAAAAAGAGAATTTGATAGATCAATTTCAAATGTCTTATACTGAAGACTCAAAGTTACAAGATACAATCAAAATCAACTCCAAAGTAATTTTTTGTGGAGTTTTATTCATACAAGATGTTCTTCATTATAAAATCTCTGACAGTCAGGTCTATGGCTGTAAATACTCCATGATCATATAAGAAAAGTTTTTTTGAAGAATACAAGAACACTCAAGAACTCAGCCTTGTGCCCAATTTAGAGATTCAAACATGTGATCATATCTATCTTGTGCACAAAATAGATATGGTGCTTGGATCCAGTTTTCATGTCAAAACCTTGGGCTAAGTTAAATACATAGAAGTCATTAAAGTGCATGGGAAGTGCTACATAATGAAGGCATGCTACATAATGTAGGTCTATTGTTGCATTTATCCTAAACGCAAAATGCTTATGGTTGCTACAAAAGAGTGAAGTGACCATGCTACAAGTTGTTGCAGAAGACATAAAAATTGAATTGATGAGGATGACTTGAAACTTAGGTTGCTTCAAAATATGTGGACTTGCTAAAAAAGTCTACTTTGAACCACAAGCTACATAAGTTTCTAAGGCTTGAGTCTACTAATAAAATCCCAAGACACAAGTTGCTGCAAAAGCAGACAAGTTAAAAAAAGGTTTTGTATTTTTGGCATAATGGGGGCATATGAAGTCAAGCGAAGATGAAATTTGGACTATGGTGAATTGACACATATGCATACGTCCAACCAAGAATGAGCATCAAATTCATTCATTTACCCCTAAAAAATGTGAAATGGTTGAAGATGTAATTTTGCCATAACTCGTTCATATGGTCTTTGTTGGTAGTGAAATTTTAATAACCAGATGTTGACAACCATCTACACATGCCCGCCAAATTTCAACGTTAGATTTGTCCATTTCGTCCCCAAAAGTTGAAAATACATTTGGGTTTGTTTGTTATAGAATAGATGGGAACCTCTTGGCATTCTCGAAGAAAAAATGTTTTGCATCTCTCCCAAGGGAACAAAAACAAATCGAGGGAGAAATGTGAACGACCATCAGAGCCAAGGAAAGGAAAGGGATGGTATTTAAAACCTCATTACCGTAGAAGAGAAGCAATATAGGGCTATAACAAAAGCACAAGAGATGTTTTCCTCTTCACCATTGATTCCTAGCCTTCATGGCAGAGGGAGAAGGGAACCAAACAAAGTTGAGAAGCAGGCACGAAGCTACTTAAAAGTGATTATAGAAGTTGCATAAGGGAACATGGTCCAAGAAGATGGCTCCAAAGGTCAAATGGATGAAAGGAAGAATCTTTGTTCATGGTGGAGCTAGACTTGTTAAGAAGACACATGTAGTAGTGACAACATGAACACTATTTTTAGATGAAGGATTAAGACCTAAAGTTGTCCCGAGAGAAACAAATTCCATGAGCTCAAATGTGAAAGCGAAATCTTGGCTAAAGTGGATGATCACGAGCATAATCAAATAAATGAAATGTTAGTCTAGATGAAGAGGGATGGAGAAGAAACAATAGGGATAGAGGAAGCAACATTAAGGATAATATGCAATGCCTGCCATTAGAAATGTGGATAAGTCATATTGTCACCATGTTACTATTTGTCTTTCAAGATGCATTCAAAATTTTCTGAAGTCTTAATCATTTTTGTAAAAGATAAAGAGAACATAATTCAAGTTGGAGTTGTATGTAGAATTGCTCCAAAGTTGTAAAATTCTATATGTGCAAAATAAGAGTAAGAACACTTGAATTTTTAGATAGAAAGAGTGTGGCTTGTAGTCCATGTCTGTTTTTTTTCCTCTCACATAATTTATCAATGAATCGAAGACATCATATTTTGTTGGTTTTCCCAAGATTGGGTTCCCAAGGTATATCCACATTATTGTTGTGTTGATGATTGTTTACTAGTATTATTTATGTGTTTAAATTCAACGTGCAAGTTATGTCTATAGTTATTTAATACAACAAAATAACAAGCAAAGATATACAAATTAATTTCATATTTTAGTATTTGTGTATTTACAAATTAATTATTGTACTTGAAAACAACTTAGTTACAAGCAACTATTATACCTAAAACCACTATTGTGCTAAGAAACAATGGTGCTATTTGTGTTCAAGGCACAACATCACTCATAACACATAATGATATAAGTTAACGATTATTCATATATGAATGATTCCCTAAGTATCACTCTACCTTCCAACTTAATAAAAATGATATTTTAAGATCTACTTTACCTTATTCTAGCTTTCCCTTAGAAGTTGAGGACGACCACATATGCATTCACGAGGATTGCTTGGTCCGAGGTGAGTTTTCTTCCACTATCTACACACACCTCGACATGCCACACACCCATTACATTCTACATATAACAAGACATGCACACCCATAAGCATGTGGCATGTTAGTAAGATGGACAATTATCCATGCTAAAAAGATGAACAATCATCACATTAATAATTACATAATTGAAGCACCTGAACAATTGAATCTTAATCTTGTAACAAAATGCACTCTTATGTATACCATGCATGATAGATCAAGTTAGCATAAGATATGGGGCCACACTTGATTAATTCACACTTGTTAGCAAGCCAAGCATTGAGCTTATAGTATTTGATTTACATTGAGTAATAGTTTGCCAACTATAAACATTTTTAGAGTTATTCATACAATATAAACATATACCACAAACATAGAAACCACACAAATTTTCCTCCTTTTCATCTCATCCTCCACTTTCTTAGTATCCCAAAATTACATATTCTTTATTTCCAAAACTTTTTAAATTTTACTTAATATAAATGAATGTATAAAATAAAATATTTATAATAAATTAAAATATTTATAATAAATTAAAATAAAAAAATTCATATTTAATATGAAAGTGTGAAAAAAACCAATCTTAATAATAAAAACAATATAAAACATATAATATAAAATAAATTAATATCAATCGTATCTTTTAAATATATAAAAAATTAATAATTTAACTTCTCATTATAAAAAATTAATATTACATATTTTTAATCCCTTCTTAAAATTAAAATAAATCTATACTAACATAAACACAACTCCAACCATCTACTTTTTATGCGAAATAATCAAACAGCAACGATGTGAGGAATTCCACGTGTCGCATATAAATATTATATTAGATATATCAAATTTAATACAGTTAATAGTATGTATATTTTTAATCAAATTTTATAGCTTATTTTAATACATTTAATAGTATATATATTTTTAATCAAATTTTATAATACAGGTAGCTTATTATTCTGGAATAGATAATACTTTTTGATATTTCTATGATAAATATATATATATTTTAATCGTCGATCCACGTGAACGAAAGGTCTTCAAAAAAAAGCACTTACTCCATAGAAGTGCGTTAGGTATAGCCGTCTGATTCGCCGCCACGTACATACGAGCCGTACGATCCCTATCTCACATGGTACCCCACAGATAGCCACGTCATCGGCATAAATCCGCTTTTAGCCACGTCCAAATGTGCCCGACTCCAGTCCCGAGCGATGTCGTCAGTGCTGACGTCAAGCAAACACAATAAAATCTTTGACACGTCATTGACGTCTCCGTTAGGTCGGACGAAATCTCTCCGTTAGTTTAGGAGGCTCGACCGCACGGGTGGCTGTCGGAATCTAACGGAGCTTATCGTGAATGAACGGAGGCGCGACTTTTGTCTAAAAAGGTCACGGCCTCACGATTCCGGATAACAAAAGGCGGTCTCTTTTTGGCACTTTTACTGGTTAAAAACGAC
This sequence comes from Picea engelmannii, assembly GCA_009831015.1. Classification (NCBI taxonomy): domain Eukaryota; kingdom Viridiplantae; phylum Streptophyta; class Pinopsida; order Pinales; family Pinaceae; genus Picea; species Picea engelmannii. The sequence continues at coordinate 229,585 of ML782938.1, forward strand.
GGGTAAAAGTTTCCACTGTCAATATTTTTTCCCTGCCACAGGGTTTACTGTGTCTATATACTTCTCATTCTCCTCACAGCCCCTGTGAGCCCTGTTGGCAAAGTTCAAGAAACCTTGGAATTTCTTTGAAGCCCGTTAAATTCTGAGTCAGAAGCTTCTGCTTCTGTCTGAATGGTTTACCGGACTCTCGATTTAGTCGGGGAAGATAAAATCTGCGAAAAATAGCGTCTTTTGGTGGATTTATGAGGAAATATAGCGAAGTATCTCTCGAAGACGGTAGGTTTCTTTGTTTTGTTGAGTTTAGATCCGTTTTTCCATGGTTTCGGCTTTAAGATGTATGTATGCAAGCTCTAGTCGTGTTGAGTGAAGTTTCATTTGGTCTGGAGCGCAGGGTTTTAGCTTGGCGGGAACGCTGTAGAAAGATGTGAAGATTAAAGGCTTTTATGTGCATTTTGAAGCAGTGAGTGCCAAACTGAGGCGAAGGCTCTGCATTTTCGGTTTCCTTGTCGGAGATAAACAAAATTGCTGTTAAGTGACGGAACTTTGTCAGGTGCGAGCTAGTTGAAGTGCTGAGGTGAACCTATCAGGATTCGACTGTCAGGGTTCGGATTTCTTCTGAATTTCTGAGCAGAAGAGAGACTTGGCTTTAAAGGTTAGTCCGAATTTGAGCAGAAGAAAGTTCTTTTATGGAAAAGAAGCAGTGAAGGTTCGTGTCGGCTGAATTTTGAGAAGAGGAGAGATTTTTGTGAAACGAGCCGCGCAAGGTTTTAGTTTTCTCTGAATTTTGTGTAACCAGGTCGAATTTAGTTAGATTTCTTTGCAAAGACAACTAAAGTCTTGGGAAATCAGAAGGATATCTGGTTACTTTGCCAGAATTTAGTTAAATCCCTTGGATATCAGTTGTAGATGTCAGATTTACTGTAAGTTGTGGACAAAGGAAGTTAAGTTTATGGATGTAAACTGTAGAGCTTTGCATTTACGCGGAATTCTGTGCTCCTGTAAAGAAAAAGTTTTCAGAAGTGAGCAGCAGAGATTCAGACTCACTTGGAACTCTGTGTAAGATAAACTTAAGGGATCCGGGAAAGAATTTTATAAGTTTGTGTTTAGGCTTCAAATACCTCGATTCTGTGCAAAAAGGTTGAGTATTTAAGATTAAGCTGTGAAGAATAGAAGTAAGTAGAGTTTCCTGCAGAAAGTTAAAGTTTTATTTTTGCTGTATAAGTTCCGCTATTTTTGCGAGGATTCGTGAAAGAGGTTAAAGTTTTGAAATTGTCTGGACAGACAATTTCGCAAGAGAAGTTCAAAATGGATAATATTTGCGACTTTTGCCAGGAGCTATGTCCGACGGTATACTGTAGATCAGATAGAGCTCGTCTCTGTCTATCATGCGATCGCCATGTTCACAATGCAAATGCCCTCTCCCGTCGGCATCTTCGCACTCTTCTCTGTGATGGATGCAATATACAGCCCTCTGCAGTTCGATGCCACACAAAAAATATATCACTCTGTGAAAATTGTGATTGGAACATTCATGGAAGCTCACCGACGGGATCACAACATAAGAGGCGTGCTATCAATGGCTATACAGGGTGCCCTTCTGCTGCAGAGCTTTCAGGAATGTGGGGTTTGGATGATTTTCCTCACACGAATGTTTCTGATTCTTATGGAGAATCTTCTAAAAGTGTTTCAGGTTTGCTTGCAATTAATGAGAATATTGCTAATAGCAATAACCGCTGGGCTACTTCAAGAAATGATAGTTCTTTGGATTGTGTGGTGGCTGGCCGTACGGATAACACAGGGATTGCACTGAAATTCGATATTTTGATGGAGACCTCTCCATCAGCACCCAGTGCAAGTTCGATGCTCTATGCTGCAGACGGACTGGATGGATCTACATTACCAGCCGAGGTATCTTTCCATTGTTTTAAATTAAACTGGAACCAGGAAAGAATCATAAAAGCATTCTCGCTGTTAAGGGGTCATTGTATTGTCGAGAGGGATCGCACCATCCTGTGAGGAATTTTATCTATTCTTTTGTCAAACATCCTTTTCTTACCTTATTATACTTTAGGAATGTTGTATCAAAATTATTGATCTATAGTCACCATGCGTCTCTTCATATACAGTTACGTATATTGTTTACCTTTTAGCTTATTCTAGTCTAACATTTCCATGATAGGCCTTGGTTAGAGATGTTGTATGCACTCTCTCATGCTATTCTTATAATGATTGCACAGCAATCAAATTGACTAGTTTTGATTTTTTCTGGACATTTATATAATTTCTCTTTCTTTCTTTGTTCCATGTGTGTGTTTCCAGTGGTTTTCTATAAGTCTCATTCTATGACTTTTATCATGCAAGTGATTTGTCACATTGCTTTTTACATTTTCAATGTTCATCATGACTTGTAAACAATCCCTCCACCCTCATTCTATTTTATCCACATCAAGCCTGAGCAATATGCTGTGTGCCAAGAACTCTATGAACCATTGTCCATGATCCTGACTATATATGTTTAATACAAAATGGTCTCTTTCCATCTAATGTATGTTTTTGCTATTTTTTCACTAGTTTGATTCTGTTCTACTGCTGAAATCATTTGCTTTAGGCTTCTGTGTTTTACATGTAGTGGGTCCAAAAATTGGAATTTGTAAATTGCTGTATTTGAGATTGTTGCTTTTGTTTGAATTTCATTTTCTTCTAGGCCTCATAGAAAATGTCAGCCTGTAATTCTGAATTGTTATTATGCAGACCTCTGGTGCCCTGGAACAGCAGTTGAAACAAAATCCTGTGGTGGTTCAGCAGTTGCTTGATTTACAAAAGTTGCCCCCTCAGAGTTCATCTCAACTTCAGAAGTACCCAGAAGTGCAGCCTCGAATTTGTACACAGGTTCTAATGGAGTCTAAACTCGTGGAACCTTCACCCATTAAACAAATGGAGCAAGATCAAGCAGAAAACCAACATCAACAGAGGCAGCAGAAGGATCAGATTCAAGTGCAGCAGCACAACAACCAGGAACGACAAAAGCCATCTGTTTCTCCACGTCAAGCAGAGCCACAGCAGCTCAAGTCTGATGTTAATATTGAACGATTCATGCAAGGGGATTCTTTCTGGCACTGTAATCCTGCCAGTGAAATTAGCCAGGTGTGTTCCCTATTAAATGAATATTTGCCAAAATTGTTTCTCATAAGTTTTTGGAGATGCATATGGATATATATGGACATGTCTATAATGCTGGAGAAAAAACAGTCAAAAGGAGAATATTTATCATGTTTTTTAAAATTTCGTCTAAAATGGTGGAAATCATTATGTTGTTTGTGATTTTTGGTGATATTAGATTTCCTTATAGTTGAGATTTGTGTTTAATGCCCTTGCTTTCATCTAGCATGATTTGTGTTTAATGGCCTTGCTTTCATCTAGCATTACAATTCATTGGGGAAACAATTTCACAACAATATCAGGGAACCTACTCAACATGACTTATAAAGGCAGCTAATTCTCTTATTGGAAAAATTAAGGAAACAGGGGAACTTTTTGAATGTTTACTTAAGTTGCTTGTGCTTACGTTGTCTTGATATTTGTAAATTTAGAGATATTTTGTTCTCTTTCTCGTACTGCCTATGAATGGTAAAAGAGTAAAAACTATGCCTAGTCATGTGGATGTAGGGTTTAATATCATAACAAGACACAAAAGGAATGTAATATTTGCAGCTCTGGTTATATTCAATGTCTCTCATTGATAGATTAACAATGTAACATGCTTGTGAATGTGCATTAAAAAGAGGATTTGTTATTCTATAAACTGTGTTTATTCAACCTCCTTCTACTTTGGGGATGTTGTTGTCTGAATGCTATTGTTCTTTTAATGTGCAGCTATGGGATCCACACATGCAAGACCTTGGTGTTTGTGAAGATGGTGATCCTTTCAATGATTTGAACATGTCCGATGTTGATCTCACTTTTGAAAACTATGAAGATATATTTGCTGGTTCCCAAGATCAGTCTGTATCCTTGTTTGGGGATGTAGGAGCAGCTTGCTCTTCCACGGAGATGAATGATTCTTTTGCTGATTCAAGTGACCACATTGAGAGTGCCCCTAAGGTTTGTTTACTTATAACCAGATATTGTGTGATTGTTAAACATGCCTATCCCCTGTAGGCTGTAATTATACATTAAGGGGACATTCTTGTCATCTGTAGCTATGGATAAGAAAAATATATTTTCCTTTGTTTGTCCAAATCTCTGTAACCTTGTAACCTATTATAATTTTAATTACTGAAAAGATGATAATGACAATGATGGATGTTGTCTAAGGCTTCCTTTCAATAAATGTTTTATAAAACTTCTGAAAAGTTCCAAAAACAATTTAATATAGAATACTTATCTAAAAAGATCTGTAGATTATGTCAATGTTGTTCTAGAAGAAGTTCTGCTGATCATGTCAATGTTCTAAAATTCATTATGATACTTTGATTAGTATGAATGATGATATGCCCCCGATACAGTAAGAATAGGCCACATATATACATATATACCTTAGGCAAATCCAGGTTGGGGTTGAGGATAAATATTAAATATTTATCCACCGGCTTAAAGTCCATATCCAATATTTTATGTATATTCAACTCTATTAAGCAAACGCTGTACTCCCCAAAAGATTTGTCCATGTTCGCCACACTAGTGAATACTATTATGAAGTAGCTCTCCACACAGGAAATGATAGACGCAGAAAATGATAACTATTTAGTATTTTTCCTTTTCTGTGCCTGGTTTAATCCAATGCCTCAAGGCTTTCTTCCAAGGCCACACACTTAAACATTTGCAAATAAAAACATGGTGACCTCGCACCTAAATAATTTCAAATTAAAACATAACTATTCAGAAGCATTTTGGGGGTTACCTCTTATTTTCTTTTCACTCCCTTATGTGTGTTCTGAATCCAATTCCTCTAAGGTAGCTAACAGTGAATCTAATGATCCCTCTACAGCATGAAGAATAATGACACAATCATCTCCACAAAATGTTGGAGGATAAAATGCTTTAACTTTAGCTTCAACTCCAGGAGGAAAATCTTAGACCCAAGAACACAATTGATGAAATTTGTGACTATGGTTAGCAAAAGAGCCAAAACTACAGGAAGCAACCACTTATTTATGCAGAATTTTGCAAGAAGGATTTGAAGGCAACTATATAAGAGTGAGATCCCAATTGCTACGTGGAAAAGGGTCTAGAGTTATAGAGCTTATGAGAGGATTCCTAAGGACAAGTATTGGGAAATAGTAAGGCAGTATCGTGGATACTTGTCAATTGCACAACAATGCAAGATGAAAAGAAGATGATTCAAATGGGGATGAGGAAATCGGACTAGAAGAAAACTAGGTTGCAACAGAGGCATCAACAAGCATTTGTGAGAAATTTTTAAGTCCCCATTTTGTGAGGGATACAAATTCCAACCGCAAGTGTGAAAAAGTAGAAGATGCAATTACTGTTTTTTTATTGCAAATGGAATTACTTTTCGTTTTTTATAGCCATCCTATTATGAGAAAATGGTAAAAATGATAGTTACCAGTAACCAGGGAGTACTCCAGGGGCTCCTGCTCCTGCTTTGGAATCCTGCTCTGGATGGCTGTGGGACCACTGTCTGAAGTGCACATCCGACCTATGCAGACGCACTCTGTGCTCTGGAGCACTCTGGGGTGCACTTCTGGACTGCTTTTAGGACTGCTTTGCTACTGAGATTTTTTGGAAGGACTGCTTCCGTCTTCCGCTCCCTGACAAGCCTAGTAAAAACAATAATTGAAGCTCCACCAGGCTTTAAGTCATCTGGCCATGATAAACTAAAAACCACCTTGATTGATAGGGCTTTGAGTAAAATGGAACAAAAATAAGGGCATAAAGAGGATTGGGTTAAATATAATTGTTCAATGATAATAGGCAGTTCAACAGATAGGAGTCACCATGCCTCGTTAAACACATTTGTGAGCTCTCCTAAGGGTCCTTGAAGGAAATTGATTGTTCCAGCAATTATATAATATAAAGACAACTTTTCAATATGAGAGCCTTAGAGATGTTGAGGAGGAGCCTTACATTTAAATCAGGTGGTTAAATGTGCAGCACATGTTTGTCATTCTGCAGGGTTGATGGTGCAGGAGCATTTTCAACATTTGTTTTGTATCATGTAGTTCATGAATTGAATAATTCAATGAAAGATATAGGATGGATTGATTGGATTTTTGAAAGAATTAGGCAGGCCAGGTCTGGGCTAATATATATTTGCAAATTACAATAGCCATATATCTCTTGCGATAGACAGGTCACATGCATAGTTGGACTTGGTAAAACCAATATGCTTTTTGTTTTGTTTTAATTGAACACATGATTCTGTGTAAAGAAGCTTTACGGTTATTTACTACATTATCAGATCTGATTGTCCTGTATCCAGTATCTCCAGATCCCTGGGTCAGATCTGAATCTTGTCAGGATTCTGATATGGCCTGGATCCACTGCAAGAAACGGTCCTGAAACAGATCCAAAATGCTGGATCAATTTTTTTCACATCATTTCCTGCAAAAGGGTGATTTTTTTCTAAAGAAATGTATAAAATACAAAGAATTAGATAAAACAATAACCTTAGCTAAAAAACACAAAAAACTTGAATTTGTCAAACAACCGCTCTGCTCCCGCTCTAACACACAAATATCTGTCAACTTGAGATCAATCTTCCATCCCTGTTTCATAGTTTCTTTTACAGATACATATATTTTTTTGTCTCATTATCTGGACATAACGTTTCCAAATATTCAAAAAAAATCTGGCAGATCTGCATCTGGATCTGTTTCCATTTAACTAAGGTCATTTATAATGTTTGGGAGAGATGGAGTGGATCCAAAAAAAAGAGGACAAAATAATCCAAGAACATGCACTTGAAATAATGGGAGCACCTAGAATATATGATGGCCTTCACGCAACCTGTATTGAATGCCATTAGAGATTTAGACAGAGATTCCCCTGCTTTAGAGGAGGCTCATGAAACAATGTGCAACACGATAGAGATAATTAGAAATGCAATAGAAGGGTCTAAAGATCTGTGTGGAGAACTTTATGGAAAGATCATTAGTATTCTTCGCAAGAGGTGGTGTAAACTTAACTCTTCTTTGCATATGGTAGCCTGTACTTCAAATTATAAATGATATGAAGACAGGTCTGGTAGGGTCCCAAATTTATATGATTCAGAGGTGAAGGAAGGATTCATTGAAGCTTTGTAAAAATTATATCCTCCAGTCTTGCTAGAAGTCACACAGTTTCCTTCCTTTGCTTGTCAAATTTTGGTACAAGAGGATGCAGCAATAGTTGTTCAATTAGACCCAATTGGTTGTTGGATGATGCATGGAGTTTGAGCTTCAGAGATCATTTGGCCATTTGACTGCCATCCCAGGTTGTCATCTCCTCTGCATGTGACAGAGAAGAGAGAGGAATAGGCTAGTTGAAAAGAAGACAAAATATTTCCTTTTCATACAGAACCTACAATTAATAGAGCAGAACAAACCAACTTATTTATTGGTCACAGTAGTTCATAGGAACACCAATGTAGAGGATGCACAACAACTTGAGGACAAGGTTGGATAAAACAGAGATGGATTGTCTGATATTGTTCACCTACCAATAGAGGAGAAAGCATGAGTCTTTGTTACTAGATGCTAATGATGATCTTGATCTCAACACCTGAGAGCAATCATGCAATTAATGATTGAGCCACAGTGTTGCAATTCAGCATCTTGATATATGTATTATTAATTATGAATATTGAATATTGAGTTCAAATATTTATTTCTCAAGGAAAAACCTTTTCACCTATGCTTGATGTTCAATTTATAAATTGTTTTTCATGATTTTATTGCTTTATGTCCGAATGAATTATGAATTTGATAGAGATAATAGATTTTATTTGAAATTTTCCTTCCAATTTTTGGAAATAATTTCCTAGCATTTTCCCCCCTTTCTTGCAGTTCCTAAGAAGTCTAACCCAAGTTTCCTGTCTTTACTAGACTCTCGCTGTACCCATTTCTGAAAACTTGATTCTTCTTGTTTCCGGTTTCCTGTTTCTGATATTTTGAAGTTTGGACAGAGAGCTAAAATGGTCACAATACATTTAGCCCTTAATTCTTGACTCTTGACTCTCACTGGATCAAAATCAAAACTATTATAGTTCCCTTCTTAGCAGTCATATGAAGGCATTGTAATGAAATGGCATTGCTAATAATTTATAGAAAGTTTGGTACTATTGTGGTATAGAGTGGTCGACAGACTTCCCTTCAAATTCCTCTCTTATGTAGTAATGCAGAGGCAGCTGACCTAATAGGGCAAGGCACGACACATGTCCATTGCTTCGAATTTATTTTTTGTTGTCATGGATAGAGCTACTTCATTGAATCTCATAGAAATTTTGCGAGGACTATTATCTTTTGACACCCCTCCAGACAAGGATACTGATGGTAGACAAAAAGGGTAATGATGGCAGTTGTTGATAGATGTAACACAGAATGGTAAGGTAAGTAACCATATAAAACTTTCTGTTGGAAATGTAAAACAATTACCACCAAAATATTACAGAGGAAGACAACAAAGGTGCAATGTTGGCATGGGTACTATTGCCTAAAATTTTTATTAGTAGATTATGGTACAATGAAATGACCAATCCCATGTCAAGACCGCCCTATTGAAAAGTCTCCGACATCTCTACATGTTGGTCCTTGGACACACAACTTTATAACTTCATGTCCCCTCTGTCTGAAGCAAAAAGCTCATGCCCATGGATTGTTACCTATTTCTCCCATTTGAGTGAATTTGTAGATGTTTGTAGAAAAGTGTAGGGTTCTGTCATAGATTCAAAGCCAGTTAATGCTTTTAGATTTTTGTGACTTCCCATATATATGTTGCATAGTAAGTTGATGTCAGAAGGTTTTGTTTTAAGATCAGCTTTAAGCTCACTTAAGTAGCTTATGGTGTTAACTTTTCTTCAGTGCAATTCAGTATGATATCTCATGTATGTGGACATAAAAACTTGGGCTGGTTGGAGTCTCGACTCCTTTAAACACGGAAGAAGTTCGGTACCTAAGATTGTTTTGTTCTTCCAGGCATCCTCAGTCTCACCAGTTGGCTGCGTGCTTCCATCTTCTCACTTTCCTGGACCAGTAGGAACTACTTATCCTGTATCTGGTACCTCAGTTCAAGGTATGCTTGGTCCAAGTAGATGTGGTGACATTAGCATGGGTTTTTCTGCACGGAAGCCACATTCCAGCTTGTCACTTTCTCTGTCAGGCCACAGTGGAGAAAGCAGTGCTGCCGATTATCAGGACTGCGGTGTATCAACAAGGTGTCTGAAAGGTGATCCTCCATGGGGCCCTACAAGCCCTGAGAGTGTGTTTTCTCAGGCTAGGGGCAATGCAATGATGCGATACAAGGAGAAGAAAAAGTTACGCATGTATGTTTTCGGTCACATTATTTGCATATTTCTGAATTTCACTAGATCATAGTTCAGTAAGGGTACTTCATTGGTAGTTTTTTACTCTTGGATTCTTGATACTGCATCTTGCTTCTATAAGTACTAACTGCCATGGTGTCATTCTTTCAAAAACAGGTTTGAAAAGCGGATACGCTATGCCTCTCGCAAAGCAAGGGCCGATGTAAGAAAACGTGTAAAGGGTCGTTTTGTGAAAGCTGGAGAAGCATATGATTATGATCCTTTATCAGTGACAGGGAATTATTGATTTACTATTCTGATTTCTAGAGAAGTCAGTAGTTCACTTTATCCATCTTCTCCTCCCTATGGAAAGTACTGGTAACAGTAAAAGGTCTCATCTGCAGAAACGTACTTGACAGACAGTATCTGTTAAGGGATCTCCAATGCTGCAGTAAAGCTGACTAGCTCTTCATGTAGATGGCTTGTATAAAAGTGGTTCTCTGCTTTGATAATGGAAATATCACTTGACGTCCAGTTAGTGGATTTGTCAAACTTGCCTTATTTGTTCTTCTCACTGCTGAATTCTTTATTTGTTGCGGCTATGTTGACGATTCTATGGATGCTTGCCAGGTTTCCTTCACAATACAAAGTGAAGCCTTCCCTGGTTTGTTTGGCACATCTTGTAAGCATGCTGTTGCAGGTTGAAGATCTCTTTGTTTCTCCATCAATTCGCTTGATATGATGCTGTTGTCTGTATAACTATCAGTACAGAGAGACTGGGAACCTATGCAGAGCAAAACCCTGCCCAACAACCGATGCAAAGGCAGAAATAGATTGCTAAGAACAACTTTACACAACCAATAATGGCTTCTCTAGCAGCAAAGGTATTTTGAGACTTGAATGGGATGAAATCTGCTTTTCAACAGTTGGCTTACCAAGAGATAAAAAAAGTTTTGTGGAAGTTACTAGCAGGGCTTAATCGTCAAATCTTCTGTGGCTTCCAACCCTGTTCGCTGGAGTATTTGAATTTTTCTGTTGTATGAAACGGTAGCGGATGGAATGGGCAGATACTGCTGTTGGCGGTCAAACATCATAAATCAATATTACAGTACGACCTGAACAAAATATATCATTCAAGTAAGTTCTATGTGGATAGGTTGTGTTTGATTCTTTCTTATATGGTTCTTGTACAGTACCATATATATTCACATTCCAGATTGAGAAGACTGCACCATAGCTGCTAACAATGAAATGGTTGCTCGACTTTCAAGTTTCAAAATCGGGTAGTCACAGTCCTTTTGGCAGGCTATGATACATCATCTCTGAAGAAAGATTTGGTGCTACCAATTGCCAGTGTTTTCAAGCCTGACACTATTTAACAAAACCAGTCTGGTAGTCACTTTACCATCTCCTCTGAATATGTGTGTATGTATGTATGTATGAATGCCTGTTTATATACTCATCAGATGATAAAGGACGAAGGATCATGCATCTATCCAAAGAGGTGTTGCTCTTTGGGATACTCTCCAATGACCTGCAATGAACAAAATTCGGGATCTCAGTGGAATGATGCTGCTCTGCTGCATGATAATCTGTAAAATCATGGACAGAGTATGGCACAATTATTCATATAGAAAATGCTCCATATCATCAGCTTCTGTTGATAAGACCAGTGCCCTTGTACAGGCTGTGATAAATTCACTGTTCTGATTCGAGTTCATAACTGTAAACTTTGCATAAACAAGGATCAACAATCACACAAGAGGGCATCTTGGATACTTGGAATTAAATTGTATATTAAGCTTGCTTTTACTGCTTAGACTTTCTTGTTATTGCTTCAGTGGTGGCATAATTTTTTTATATCAATGCAATAAATGTTCAATTTTTCGTCTCTATGTTTTGGCTCGTGTCTTATTTTTTTTTCTATGAAAGATTATTGATTCAACAATGGGCCCCAATTGTGTTTGCCCGAGGGAAAATTGAACTTTGGTGGGTGTCCCAAAGCACCACCACTGCTGAATTTGGTGCACTCTCTCTTTGCTTTTGTGTTTCTACAATTCTTTTCAGCAGTAATCATTTACAAAATTTAAAAGTCCCAAACAAATTATTTTAATAATTTCAATATAATGTATTTATATTGCTGAGAGCATATTGATCCATTATTTTTTTTTTTCCATGGAAAAAAACGTAATTTTATTCATCCGAAAAGACAAAATTACATTCTGTAGGTGCTTCAAGGAGCACAACACCTCATAGGTGTAGAATATGTACCAAAAAATATATAAGAAACTCCCTGACTTTTTCTGCCATGAAGGGGGGCCTTGGAAAAGACAAATTTAAAAACAAAAAATTTATCACCCAGAACAAGGTGTTTGAGAATAAAAGTCTGTAAAAAGAGATTCTGTTTTGAACAAAAAACTGAAGTGTTTTGCAAAGATAAGCTGCTGAAAATGATAAGATTATCTCTTGCTGGCTCCCTGTGTCCATATAAACTTTTCATCCAAAAATTCTACTGCTGCTTGTGATCCTGTTGTTGAACTGATGTGTCTATAAAAGGGCGATGGTAATATGCTTGTGTGTCTCCATCCTTGTATTCTGTGATGTGCCATTGGCCCAAAGCAAGGGGGAGCCCTGCTTTTGAGAGTGCGTTCGCTACCATGTTCCTGTTCCTGTAGACATGGGAGATAGTCACTGTGTCAAATTCTTCCATCATGCGAAGGATGTCCTCCAGAATAGGGAGGAGGAAAATGTTGTGACACTGCTGAAGTTTTCTTGCACAGATTATGACGATCATTGAGTCTCCAAAGATTTGGAGGTGCAGTAGTTCTTTTTCTTTTGCAAAGAGTAGTAGTAATTTTAAAGTCAATAGCTCCGCATAGTTGCTTGTACCCTGTCCCAGCTCCAATTTTATGTGAAAGAAAAGATTTTCCGATTGATGAAGTACAAATCCACCCCCACAAGTTTGATTCTGTGAGGCCCCATCAAAGTAAGCCCAAGACTTGGATTTTTCTAGTGTCTCTATTTGGATTGGCTGTATGTTTGGACCTTTTTTTGTTTGCGGAAAATGTGAGAGTATTGAGAGACTTTGTGCTGCAGTTTTTTTTGGGACGGAAGCTTTGTCAAGGAAGAGTGTCGCGTTTCGGGCCAACCAGATGCCCCAGTGTATGATGGGGGGGAGAGCTTTTAGTTCTTTGTATCTTGAGTTGTGAGTCCAGGCTTCCCATGTTTGTTCCAAACCTGGCCCTCCCCAAGTGCATGTTTGTTCCAAACCTGGCCCTCCCCAAGTGCATGTTTGTCCAATGCTAGCTGAAACTTCCGTCCATACTCTTTGGGTATAAGGGCGGGAGATAAGCAAATGGAAGGTTGTTTCATTTTCGAAGTGGCAAAGGGGGCATCTTTCAGGTCCTTCGAATTGTCGCTTTTGTAGATTTTCCCAAGTAGGTACTTTTCCATTTAGGGCCGCTCAAAGAAAGATTTTGGTTTTTTGTGGACATTTTTAGCTTCCAGAGTCCTTTCCACCACCAAATTTGGTGTTGTTGAAAGAGGTCCAGGCTTAAAGCGATGTATCCCAGTTTTGGGGTGTAAGCTCCTGAAGGATCCTTTTGCTAGACCAACTCATCCTCCCTGTCAAGGAGTCTTATGTGTTCGACCTGTAGTGCTGCAATATAATTTTTATATTGAGTTGCAAGGGCCCTTGTTAGCTCAAGATCAATCGCTCTTTTCCATCCCTGATGCCAGAGAGTAGTAGTGTTTGGGTTGGCCAAGTGGGAGAGTAGGAAAATATTTTGCCTGTGGAGAAGGTTGATTAGTTCCAGAGGGAGAATGTGAGAGTTCCCACTTCTTGGCCAAGGGTCTGCTCCAATGCGGAGGTGATTTCCTCTACCTACTCTCCAGGGAAGTCCTCCAATTACTGGAAAGGAAGAAATAAGACTGGATCTGATCCAGTCTTCCACCGTCTCTGAGGCTATATGTATTTTTGGATGATAACTAGGGACCAAAGGTTGTTGTTTGAGATGATGTGCCACCCTGTTTTTGCTGCCAAAGCCTTAGATAACATAAATATATTTTTAAGCCCCCATCCTCCTAGAGCTTTTGGTCGGGCTAGGCGATCCCACTTTACCCACGACTGTGTGATCTTGTCTCCAGAACTTGACCAAATGAAGCGAGAGCATACTTTTCTAATCTTTTCCAGAGTTCCTTTCGGTATCCAGTCCAACGACATCCAGTAGATCGGGATGGCCTCTAGAACTGCTTTGGTTAGGGTGAGTCTTCATGTTCTTGAGAGCCACCTGAAGCTCCACCTAGATAATCTTTTCTCCAGTTTGGAGATCAACCATTTCCAGTCCTTTTTGAGGTAGTTATTTGGTTTTAAGTGAAAACCAAGATATTTTGGGCCTTCTGAGAAATCTTGAAAAGTATAGGGAAAGAGCCTTCGATAGATTTCTTCCTCCTCTCTTTCCATTTTAGAGAAGGAAAGTGTAGATTTTTGTATATTTATTTGCATATCAATTACCAAGTGAAAGAGGGAGAGAATATTTGCAAGAACTTCTTGTTAAAATTAGGGCAGTAAAGCAGAACATAAGTGTCCTTTTAAATTTCATTGAGAATAACAACTAGGTCTTATATTCAGAAAACAAATCTACACTGCTTGAACAGAGAAAACAAACATGTGTGCTCAGATCTAAGCTAGTTTAGATAAAGCTAAAAAGTAGATCTAGAATAAACATCATTTTTGATCTATAATGTTGGTGAAATTCTCATACAGATGTAAACTCAAAATGAACTCAAATTTGATTATGAACAATATAACAACTTCTGAAACAAAGAGTAAGAACCAAACTCAAGATACAATCCAGATCTGATAACCTATAACATTCAATGCTGATATATATATCTAGACAGATCAAAACAAAACTCAAAACAAAATCCAGATCTGATAATGGTAAACCGAATAGATAACTTACCTTGCCTTGAAGTCTTACCTCTGAAGGAGTCACAACCACACACTAGAGATGCAATACCATTTGTAATTATGCTCAGACAAAATTTAGAGTCATAGATCCACCATATAGGTTGGATCTCTTGCCAAGAGAAGAATAAACTTTCTTGCCACCAAGAGGAAAAACCACTTAGACTTCACACATGAATTTTCTATAATCAAACCCCCATACACAGTTTCTGTGATCAAACCCTCATGCACAGTTTCTAAGATCAAACCCTCATGCACACTGATAGGTACGACAACCTTAACAAGTCAGTAGAGGGGTTGCGGCTCAATTTGAGGGACAAATTTGCATAGGAGAGAGGTAGTGGCAGCTTAGGGAGGAGTCTAGCCTTGCTGTAAAAGGTGACGGCAACTACACTTCTCAGCTCATAAGTTGACACAACAAAACAAGCTTGGAAATTGCAGGCTGAAAGGACCACGGATCCTCACCCACAGGGAACAGACATCAACAGTGTTCACGCTGAGCAAAGAGGGACAGTAGAGAAGGGCCGAGCCACCACACAAAACTCAACAACAGTGACCACAAAGGCGCCGCAACAACTTCATAAAATACTCCAACAACAGATGAGAAGAGGGCCGCAACAAAGAGAGGATCTGCCCACCTTAGAAGCTCAATAAAATAAAAGTATGCTGTGAAGGGTAGAGGGTAGGCTTATTTATAGTTTAGGCTAGGGCAAAAATAAAAGAAATTAAATTAAAATAATAATTATTAAAAATAACATGAATTTAAACATGTTATAATTAACATTTTAATTCAAACTTTACTTTAACCCTTAAGACAAAAACAAAAACCCCAAACCAGCACAAGCATGGGTAAATGCGAGTTTAGGTGGGGTAGCTTGGTGGCAATACTTGTCCATTCATATTCAAGGTGACCTTATTTACTTTATCATCATTGCATATGAGATACATCCCTCATGTGGTCATGTCCTCCTTCAAGGAGGGTCATACACCAACAAAATACCTAATCAATGATCAAGTTGTCCCATAACTTTTCTGAGGTCTTATCCATCAAGGTACAAGACCAAGGATCAACCCATGCCCCAGGCATGGGTACCTTGGACCATGTCCAGGGGCCCTAGACATATCTAAGGGCTTTAACTGCTTGGTTCCAGACCAAGAACCCCAATCATATATTGGGGGCCCTCTCAGGGGTCTTTACTGCTTGGTCCCAGAGCAAGAACCCCAGTCATATACTGGGGGTCCTAACAAGGGTCTTTTGCCATGGCACTGACTGTTTGGTCCCATAACAAGTACCCCAGGAGTGCACTGGGGGCTCTAGATCTCGGCTAGGGTCTTTGCCATCCTCCCGGAGAATGGCTCTTGCAGTTGCTATAAATTTAACACTCCCTCTCAGCAAGAGAGACATTCTCAGCGACACCAAGCTTGTTACGAAAGTATACAAACTTTGTCAGGGACAATGGCTTGGTAAAAATATCTGTTGTCTGTTCTGCTATCGGAACATACTGAATGCTGAGAACGTTCTTCTGAACCATGTCCCGGACATAGTGATATCTCATCTCGATTTGTCGTGAAACACATGGTTCTCAGTGAACTTTATACAACTCTGATTGTCACAATGAATCACCGTGGGTTCAAGCTCTGAACTGAACAAGTCTGAGAGTAGCTTTCTGAGCCACACTGCTTCTCTCCCAACAGCACTAGCAGCAATGTATTCTTCTTCTACAATGCTTTGGGCTACAGAGCCTTGTTTCTTGCTGGACTAGGAAATCATTGTTGAACCCAAACTGAAGCAATATCCGGAAGTACTCTTCTGATCCACTGTACTGCCCATCCAA
>ML782938.1:250183-275468 GCA_009831015.1 Picea engelmannii
CGAAGATGAAGGACCCTCACATGAAGGCTTGAAGCCCCCAAAGTCAAAGAAGTCAAAGTGACCTAAAAGAAGAAATGATAAAATAAGGTGACAAAATCAAGAAGGGATATTTATGGAAAGTGGTTAACCCTAAAAATAAGGAAGGTAGGTGTGTCCAACATCTCTTGCATAATGTCTTAGCTTATTGCAGTTAAAACATTTAACTTTAGATAAATGAGGATTTAGATGAGATAACTTACCTTGGGGTTTCTTACCTTTGCCTTTTGATTTATGGAACTTCTACCATTTCTTGGTCTTTGCTGCAAGGGCATGATCTTTCAGAACTGAATAGTCATTTCTGCTGTTTAATCTTCCTTCTTCTTCTAAACAGTGATGCCACAATCTTTCAAAATTAGGTTGGGATTCTCTTCTATTCACGGATGCAAGAAAAACTCCCCAAGCATTAGGAAGTCCATCAAAAACTGTTTGAACAAGATCATCATCATCTACATGAACTCCTATTGCAATAAGCCGATCCTTGGTTTGAGCAATTTTGGAGAAGAAGGTGGCAACTGTATCATCCTTTCCCATTTTCAAAGTACGTAATTGTTTCTTCAAAATTCTTTTATGAGTAGGTGCCTTCTTTTCATACAGGTTTGCCAAAGCATCAAAACAATCTTTGATAGTCCTGAGATGGCCAATGATGGGCATCATGCTGTCCTTGATAGAATAAAAAATGATTCTTTTAGCCTTGGTTTGTCCTTTTATATGCTTCCCTAGCTGTGTTTGTGGTAGGTTCTTCAATGTCCCTAGAGATAAAATCTTCTAGATCATTCTCTTCAAGAATGTTTATTATTCTGTATTTCTAAGCATTAAAGTTTGCAGCCCCTACAAGTCTGTCTTCAACTTTAATTGATGAAGAAGCCATGACTGATCTCTGCAAAACAACCCTAACAAAGTGGATCTGTGTAGGCTCAAAATTAGATCCTTGAGCTCTCTTTACACCCTTAGCTCTGAAACCATGTTAAAATTAGGGCAGTAAAGAAAAACAGAAGCGTCCTTTTAAATTTCAGTGAGAATAACAACTAGGTCTTATATTCAGAAAACAAATCTACACTGCTTGAATATATAAAACAAACATGTGTGCTAAGATCTAAGCTAGTTTAGATAAAACTAAAAAGTAGATCTAGAATAAACATCAACTCTGATCTATAATGCTGGTGAAATTCTCATACAGATCTAAACTCAAAATGATCTCAAATCTGATTATGAGCAATATAACAACTTCTGAAACAAAGAGTAAGAACCAAACTCAAGATATAGTCCAGATTTGATAACCTATAACATTCAATGCTGATATATATATATCTAGACAGATCAAAACAAAACTCAAAACAAAATCCAGATGTGATAATGGTAAACTGAATAGATAACTTACCTTGCCTTGAAGTCTTACCTCTGAATGAGTCACAACCACACACTAGAGATGCAATACCATTTGTAATTATGCTCAGAAAAAATTCAGAGTCATAGATCCACCATATAGGTTGGATCTCTTGCCAAGAGAAGAATAGACTTTCTTGCCACCAAGAGGAAAAACCACTTAGACTTCACACAAGAAATTTCTATAATCAAACCCTCATACACAGTTTCTGTGATCAAACCCTCATGCACAGTTTCTAAGATCAAACCCTCATGCACACTGATAGGTACGACAGCCTTAACAAATTAGTAGAGGGGTTGTGACTCAATTTGAGGGACAGATCTGCATAGGAGAGAGGTAGCGACAACTTAGGGAGGAGTCTAGCCTTGCTGTAAAAGGTGACGACAACTACACTTCTCAGCTCATAAGTTGACATAGAAAAATAGGCCTGGAAATTGCAACTGAAAGGAGACACGGATCCTCACCCACAGGGAACAGACATCAACAGTCTTCAAACTGAGCAAAGAGGGACAGTAGAGAAGGGCCGAGCCACCACACAAAACTCAACAAAAGTTACCACAAAGGGGTTGCAACAACTTCAGAAAATACTCCAACAACAGATGAGAAAAGGGCCGCAACAAAGAGAGAGGATCCGCCCACCTTAGAAGCTCATTAAAATAAAAGTATGTTGTGAAGGGTAGAGGGTAGGCTTATTTATAGTTTAGGCTAGGGAAAAAATAAAAGAAATTAAATTAAAATAATAATTATTAAAAATAATATGTTTAAATTAATTAATTTAAACATGTTATAATTAACATTTTAATTTAAACTTTACTTTAACCCTTAAGACAAAAACAAAAACCCCAAACCAACACAAGCATGGGTAAATGAGAGTTTAGGTGGGGTAGCTTGGTGGCAATACTTGTCCATTCATGTTCAAGGTGACCTTATTTACTTTATCATCATTGCATATGGGATACATCCCTCATGTGGTCATGTCCTCCTTCAAGGAGGGTCATACACCAACAAAATCCCTGATGAAGGATCAAGTTGCCCCAAAACTTTTCTGGGGTCTTATCCACCAAGGTATAAGACCAATGATCAACCCATGCCCCAGACCCTGGACCATGTCTAGGGGCCCTAGACATATCTAGGGGATTTAATCTAGGGGATTTAACTGCTTGGTCCCAGACCAAGAACCCCAGTCATATACTGGGGGCCCTCTTAGGGGTTTTTACTGCTTGGTCCTAGACCAAGAACCCCAGTCATATACTGGAGGCCCTAACAAGGGTCTTTTTCCATGGCACTGACTATTTGGTCCCAGACAAAGTACCCCAGGAGTGCACTGGGGGCCCTAGATCTCAGCTAGGGTCTTTGCCATCCTCCCGGAGAATGGCTCTTGCAGCTGCTATAAATTTAACACTTTTGCATCTCGCCTTCGACCGTTGCAGAAGATGAGGACGTCGTCCACAAAAAGTAAATGTGTGATTCTTAGTCTTGTGGTTGGCTGTATTCCATGAAAATCCCTCGAACTAATTGCATTTTCTATAGCCCTGCTTAGTCCCTCGACCACCCACATAAAGAGTAGAGGGGAGAGGGGGCATCCTTGGCATAGTTCTTTTTCAAAGGTGAAGAAGGGTGAGGCTACTCCATTTATGAGGACCGCGAAGGAGACCGAGGAGATACAGACCATTATCCATTTGATGAAGGGGACCTCGAATCCGAGATGGGTGAGTAGAAGCCCGATGTAGGACTAACTTACCCTGTCGAAGGCCTTAGAGAGATCAATCTTTAAAATGGTGCCCTTGGCTTTTGTGGTTCTCAGACTATGAAGCCTCTCCTGAGCTACCCCCAATTGCTTCGTGGATTTATTGACCTTCGAGGAACCCAAACCATTCTTTTGAGATGGACAAAGAGAGTAATGGCTTTAGCCTCCGGGCTATTACCTTTGCGATAATTTTATAGATCCAATTGTAGAGTGAGATGGGTCAAAAATCATCAAAGGAGAGAGGATCGTTTACCTTGGGGATAAGAGCTATGAAGGTTGTGTTGAGTGGGTTGTGAATTCTGTTGTTTAATTTGGATTCCTTTATGACTTTGAGAATATCGCCTTCGATCAGAGCGAAGAAGCCCAAATAGAATTCAATTGACCAGCCGTCTGGACCAGGGCTTTTATATTTTTGGAAGCTTTGCAGGGTGTCTTTGAGTTCGGCTTCAGTGACTTCTGCATAAAGATCTCGGTTTCCTTCCTCGTCCATGAAGTTGGGGAAGTAAACAACCAGTTTGATGATGTCGGCTAAGTTCTTCTTTGAATAAAGTTTGGAAGTGTTTTTTCCCCATATTTGTTAGCCCTTCGAAGAAACTAACTGGTCTGTCTTCCTGATCCTTTATGCTCCAGATTGTATTGGCCGCTTTTCGACCTTTGGCAAAGACATGATTTTTTTTTGTGTTTTCATCCCCGTTTGCTAGCCAGATTTCCCTGCTCTTAAGTCTCTAGGTTGCTTCTTGATCTGCCAATATTTTCCTTCGCTTTGCCTCTAGGTTTCTAAGAATTTCTCGTGAAGCTTCCGATGAGAATCCAAACTCAAAATCTTGGTAGATTGCCCCCAATTGGTCCTCAATTATTTTGAGTTCTTGCTCGTCTTCTTTTTGTTTTGCTTTTGCCCAGGAAATGACCAAATTCTTAATTTTTTTAAAATTTTCCATGAATTGATTCGTTGTTGAAGTTCCCCTCGAATCTTGAAGGGGAGTCCAATTTGATTTCACCAGTTTTTGGAAGATTTCTTCTTTGAGCCAATTGGAGTTGAATTTGAAAGGGGGGACCGGATTTTTTGGTCCTTCTTCAAAGGTTAACCATACAGGGGAGTGATTTGAGTCTCCCCTGCTTCCTATCCATTGATGAAATTGGAGAGGAAGCAATGACAGTGATTGAGTGATCAGAATCCGGTCCAATCTTTTTGCTACTTGTGCTTCCCCAACTCTTAAGTTTCTTGAGGTGGGCAGCAGTTTGACTAGCGCAGTGTCAATGAAGCCATTTGTATCCAACAGGTGGCTAAAAAATGTTGTTTGGGGATCTGGGTGAGCCGAGGGGCCCCAACTTTCCGCTTCACCTAGGGAGAAGTTGAGGTCACCACCGATAATTAGATTTTTCGACTTCAAGAGTTCCTTGCTGAAGAGGGAGTTCCAAAAAAGTATCCTGTCTGTGTATGGCCCATATACATTTAGAATCTTGAGAGTCATCCTCAAACCTTCGATTTGTACCTCAAGTCCCAGACAGGATTCAAAAGCCCAAGAGTTTAGGGGCTTTATCTTTCTAGAGATCCAACAAATGGCTAGGCCTTCCGATCTACCATGGGCATCCAACCCCAGGAAATCCCAGCCTGGGAAGAGTGTAGAGAGAGATTTTGTGGCAGTGCATTCGTCTGCTAGAGTTTCTTGGAAGAGAACAACTTCTGGTTGGTGTAAAGTTACAAACATTTTTAGGGTGGATTTTTTTTGGGGGCTCGCTAAACCCCGACAATTGAAAGAGAGGAGCTTCATGGGGGAACCCCGACAGGGGATATTTTTTCTCTAAGGGCCTCAAGGATCATTTTTTGCTGGCCTAAAACCGTGTCCATCAGTGCACGAGATTGTGTTATGGAGAGGTGTGAAGGCCTGCCATGACCTTTTTTTGTTTTCAAGGGATCCGGAGTAGGCCCAAGATCTTTGGGGTCTGGGGTAGGGATAGTGACTGATCTATTGCGGAGGTGGAAGCGGATGATGGAGTCCTCGGATCCTTTAGAGGAAGGTTCCTCTGAGGACCAAGAAATTGGGGAAGTTGGAGGAGAAGCAGTGGGAGGGGAGTCTTTGTCTAGCGGAGGAGAGGGGAGGGAGGCGGAGGTAAAATGGGGATTTAGGGAAACAATGGAGGTGAGGGGGGAAATTGGGAGGGGGGGATGAAATCTTTTAAGATAAAATTGAAAGTATTTAGCAAACCATTTATAGGGTGGGGGAAAGAGAGATGCATACCCAAGAAATTGCTGATCAAGTGCTGAGGAGTTGTCTCTGGGCTGTGTTTGGTGCATGCCTCGTCGCTAGCTGTTGGAAAGAGTGCCAAGGCGTTCCCAGTTGGCTCTAGTTGATCAACTGTCGAGGAGTCCTGGAATGTTGCTGGGGTGAGGGAAGGTGTCCCCGTAGAATTTGACACTAATGAGGAGGAAAATTCCCCGACTCTAGCTTGGTGTTCCCGGCCTTGTCGCCTAACTTCATGTGTAGAGTGTCCAGAGAACCTCCGGAAATATTTTGGACAGTGTTTGACCACGTGGCCGTATTCATGGTAGTGTCTACAATGAAAGGGCATGCCTTCATATTCTAGGATTTGAACTCTTGTGCATCCCAGGTCTATGAGATTGAGGAATTCCCTTAACCCTTCCCTGATGTTAAGAGAGACAAGAATTCGAGCAACCGCCATTTCTCCCGAGGCTAGAAAACTCATGTTTGTTGTTATGTATTCCCCTAGAAAATTCCCTATTACTTTAAAGAAAATTTATGACCAGAGGTGTGGAGGGATACCTGGTAGGTGGACCCAAATTAGGATGGACTCGAGACGCTCGCTAGCAATGTCGAAGGTGGGGTTCCAGAGCTTCATAAGGATAGAGGAAGAATCAATTGTCCAACTAGCTTGGAGTGCGGCCATGGCCTGAAAGAGGCTCAATGAAAATAACCATAAACCAACCTTTATAGAGGCGAAAGATATTGGACGAGTTTTTGGAGTTTGCGCCCCAATTTGTAGCGACCCAGGGTCGCAGGGTTTTTTCGCTGAATTGTCGGCCATAGGCTTTCCCCACTAGAGTTTTCTCTGCCATTGCTGAGACCACTGCCATCGAAAGGTTGTCATCGAGGATGAAGTTTGGATCTACCTTGGATGACCCTAGACATTTGTTCCACTTCCTCCTCCTTTTCCCTGAAGTGCCTTGTGTTGATATTATGGTAGCTGCGGGAGGTATTTACCTCCACGTGTAACCCTGACGAGAATAGAATATTCCAGGAAGCAAGAAGAAACCCTAAAGCATTAAACTTAACCCTAGAAGACAAGTCGACTCAAGGAAATATTTAATATTAAGTACTTAGCCTCCAGAATGAGAAGTCGGCCCATACAGCTCAGGAAAACAATGTAAATACAAGTAGCCAGACCTTGTTTTGTACACACAGCTCGAAATTTCAGTTGGGAAGAAGTGCGCACTGCATAAACTAGGAAAGTGCGCAAGTTTGGGGAGCAGCTGTAGCCGACAGTTGCTGCAATCTGTATTCCTGGTTTAGGCTCGGACTTTCTATTGGTTATGGTTGGACTTTTTGATCAATATTGGTTATCTTTGCTTGATGCATTAGCCTTGGTTGGATATTGGTTTGCTTCCAGAATTATTCTCTCTGTCAGGGTTAAGGTGCTCGGGGGTGGCTTCGGCCTATGGTTGGGTGACAATATTTTTATATTGTCTATGGTTAAACAAGCACATCTATTACTTTCTAATAGGTTATGGGCCCACACTATCTTCGGATAGTCTAACCGCTGGAAGATAGATTGGGAGGATTTGCTCAGTTACAATTGCAGTTGCAGAGAGTTTTTGCTGCAGCAACAAAACCCTAACCTTCTTGTTGATGCACCTTAAGTGAAGATATTGACCTAATTTCTGGATAGCTTAGTGCACCCTAGCCTAGTGCATCTCTTGGTACTCTCAGCAAGCTAAGACGTCAAGTTTGAGTTTTTTGGTCAAAATCAAGGGTTGACCAAGCCAAAGCAATTGTGACTTACTCTATGAAGTCAGAAAACAAGTTAGAAGGGGCTTCTAACTTCAGAGCGTGGAAGACAATGATTGACTTCATCCTTGCCAAGAATAAAGTGTTGGATATTGTGAAAAGAAAGATCATGGAACCACAGTTCGAAGAAGGAAAAGAGAAGGAACCTCAAAACGTTGCAGTTATGGAGAAGTTCAAAGATAGTGACATCAATGCCATGAGTATCATAGTGGACTCTACAAAAGGCCACTTGATACCCTACATCTCTAATTTTGACTCATCTAAGAAGATGTACGATGCCCTAACAAACCTCTTCTTAGTTAGAAACATTGGACAAGTAACGAGTCTGAAGAATGAGCTCCGTGACATGAAAATGAATGATTATGACAACATAACATCATACCTTGTGAGAATCTCTCAATTAAGAAATCAACTATAAGCTATTGAAGAAATCATTTCAGAGAAGGAATTGGTAAATATAGTACTCAATGGCCTTCCCAAGACATGAGATGCATTTTCCACAAGCATGAACACAAGAAATGAGTATCCCACATTTGAAGAACTTTGGACTTGCTGTGCACAAGAAGAATCAATGATTAGTGCAAAAGAGAAACCCCAAAAGAAATACAATGATCAAGCTTTCACAACAAGGTTCAATAATTTCAGGAATAAAAAGAAGTTTGGCTCAAGGAAGAAATCAAATCAAGAGAAAGATATGTCAAAAATACAATGCTTCAAATGTCGAAAATATGTTCATTACAAGAATCATTGTCCCGAGTTAAAGAAAAGGAAGGAAACACACGAAGCATTAGTTGCCGAAGAAAGAGAACCCTCAAAGAAGGCCAAGCATGATAAAACAAACTTCTTCTTCTAAGACAAGGTAACAATATTCCTCATAATTCTTGTACATACCATGTTTACATAATTTATGTACATATATTGTATATCTATTTCTTAGAAAACAAGATGTTCAAAGAGAAACAATACCTATGGAAGAATAACAAGATAATGATTGCTATCACAATGACTACAAGTCAAGCACTACACATGAAAAGATGAAGTACATCGACAACCCTTGGTAACAATTCATGTGGAAGCTATTAACATAAGTAACAACTGCAAGATAAGCTGAAATCAGAATCAAACTTGAAGAAACCTGGAAGAAGTAAAAACAGAAAGAAGTCGGCAATCAAGATAAAATTAGAAAAAGACTTGTGACACTTTGCATAAGGCAATAAGGATGCAGACGAAAGCGTGGACTCTCTTAGTTGGAGGGAGCCGATTATATAATCCCAAAAGAAGAGCATGCATCCATGCATGGAGAAAGGATTAGGAGGGAGATAATCCTAAATAATATGATCCATCAAGGATTACCAAGTATCTATCCATGTTCCCATTGATGGTAGCAACCTTGAAAAACAACACGTGTCTAGTTTGACTTTAGAAGAAGTCTTCTTCGAAAAGAAGCCTTAAAGTATCCCTGGTTGTCCGTCCACATCCATGGTCCTATGATGAAAGAAATAAGTTGGAATCTTTGGGGCATGGAATCTATAAAAAACTCCATGGACCCAAGAGCTAAAGAGAAACAAGAGGAAGAACATGAAGATTCCAAGAGAGAAATAAAAGTCAGAACAACCAATCATTATATCAAGAATCACAAGACTACTAGCTTGGTCTGAACCCACTAGAAGAAATCAAGTAGAAGAAATGGAATTTGTGATGAAGAACAAGTGTATGAAAGAATTATGAATGGAAGCATTGCGAGATCCATAACTAAAGGTTCTCCCAGATGGAGGGAGAAGACTATGATGATGGCTTGTTCCAGTAACCATACACACCTCTACCTGAGCCATTATATCTCCTACAATATCCATGGGTTGGAGTTTACATCTGATGAATGTAAGGACTGTTCTCCTCAATAGAGTAATTGAACAAAGAAGTGTATGTAGAGAAACCTCAAGGTTTTGAGGTATACTAGAAAGAGACTCTTGTATGCAGATGGAAGAAGACAACTTGGTGCAGAGCCTCCAGTGAACAACATAAGCATGGTGAAAAATTTCTATATCAAAGATATTGTATCAGAATGGTTACTCAGAAGTCCAGGATGATGGATTTCTAATCCATGACAAACTCTCATGATGATAGAAGAAGTGCCACTTGGATATGTTCCAGTTTGACCCTTGCCACGATGTCATGAGCTAGCAGGAAACAAAAGAGATGAATCCAACCATAGATCAGACAATCATTTTCGTAATGAAAATGGTTCAATAGATTGCTGATGTACCATAGACAACGATTCTCCTTGTGGCTAGTGTGGGGGAATGGTCTAGGACAATGTTTCTTCTTGACAATCACTCTCAGTAGTGGTCAAGTAGAATGGTTCGCCTCACCGGGAAATCATTCTTTCGAAGTTCACAATTATGAGCAGTTTTGAAGAATGGTCCGTTTTGGAGGTTGGTGCAGGATAGTCATTTCCTTAGGAAATGGTTCGGAGAGTCATTCCCTACGGCAGACTCATTATTTCCAGGTTTCACTTTCTTTAGTGCCGGAGGAATGGCCCAGTTAGGTGAATGGTCCAGGTTCAACAATTAGGGATAAACATTCCCTAAGGCAGACTCATTCTCTCCAGGCTGTACTTTGTTTAGTGCCGGAGGAATGATCTAGATAGGTGAATGGTCCAGGCTAAAAAATCACGACAGTTATTCTTCTGTGCTTGAGAAGAATAGTCTAGTAGCTCATGGCTGATGTTTTACCTTCTGAGGGCAGATTCTCTTCCAGATCTCAGAGATGTGAGTGGAAGAATGGACCAGATGACTTAGTTTATATCATGACATTGTTTTTCTGTGTAGGTTGATATCATATGATATGATTGATATGGAAACTGTATGTCTCTGGACAATAGATGTATGCTACTGTGGTGGATGTATTCCACTGGTTGTGACTATGTGTCACTGATTGAGTAGCTGTGTGTTACTTGGTGTGATAGTGTACCACTAGATTGTAGTTGTGTACTACTATGTATAGACATAGTTGTGTTCTATTGAATGACATTGTTTTGATTACCATGTAGACTATCAGTTGTGTTGATATTTTTCTAAGGCATACAGGTTGAGACAGATCTCTATGACTTGATTAGAAAATAATCCTAGATTGACATTCCTATAGGAATGGTCTCTGTAGTCCATGACATAGTTTTTAGCTCTGTTGGGACAATCATTCTTCTAGGACGTATGTTCGGATTAGAAGAATGGTCCTTGTATCACTTTGTGGAGTGAGTGACTTATTCAACATCATGCTTGATTACTCAGATAGAGTATGGATTCTAGAGATGATGCAGTTGATGCTATCAGATGATAGTGATAATGGTGCTCGTGATCTAATCATGAGATAGCTTGTGCCACTATGATGATGCTACCGGTTGAATGGTATGTTTGTGCTCAAGACCATTTCCTTCAATACCTCCCCAACTAGGAGAGAGTGTTGATATTATGGTAGCTGCGGGAGGTATTTACCTCCACGTGTAACCCTTACGAGAATAGAATATTCTGGGAAGCAAGAAGAAACCCTAAAGCATTAAACTTAACCCTAGAAGACAAGTCGGCTCAAGGAAATATTTAATATTAAGTACTTAGTCTCCAGAATGAGAAGTCATCCCAGACAGCACAGGAAAGCAGTATAAATACAAGTAGCCAGACCTCATTTTGTACACACAACTCGAAATTTCCGCTGGGAAGAAGTGCACACTGCAGAAAATGGGCAAGTGCGCAAGTTTGGGGAGCAACTGTAGCCGATAGCTGCTGCAATCTGTATTCCTGGTTTAGGCTCAGAATTTCTATTGGTTATGGTTGGACTTTCTGACCAGTCTTGGTTATCTTTGCTTGATGCATTAGCCTTGGTTGGCTATTGGTTTGCTTCCATAATTATTCTCTTTGTCAAGGTTAAGGTGCTCGGGGGTGGCTTCGGCCTATGGTTGGGTGACAATATTGTTATATTGTCTATGGTTAAACGAGCACATCTAGTACTTTCTAACACCTTGGGCATCCGGATCTGAGTCGAAGGGAGGACGAGAGCCTGATGCCCCGCTTTGGCTAAGGTCTCAACCGTTGAGGTTGAAGGGATGGATATTTGCTGCGACAAACCCTCACTCCAACTCCGGAGGTGCATGAACTAGTGTGTAGTCTTGGCCCTCAAAAGGAAGGTAGTACTCTGTGGAGAAATCCTGTCTATGCTCCAGAGCTTGCACGACCCTTTCATTCTGATCTTCGAAGAGCGTTTCTGGTAGTGTCTCGGGATGTACCCCAAGATCTCCCAGCTCGTGACTGGAAGTTGGGTTCACCGTGGGATCCGGGAAGTTCCAGGTTACAGTTGTAGGGCAAGGCGAGGATAAGAAGTCACAATGTGCTGGAGAGAGGGGAGCTGCGTAAGATTGTGGGAGAAGAGCGCTGCAGTGGAAATAAGTGTTTTCGAAACTTGTGGAGAGGGGGGCTGCCGGGGCCGAGAGGTTGCTATCCTAGAGATCGCATCCGAGCCAGGAGGGGGAACTTGAGACTTGAATAGGGTAAAATCCTGTTACCCAGAGAGCTGCGAGAAGAAGTCGCTCTAGGGGACTGGAGGAGGTGTAGAAAGCGGTGGAGGTCCCAGTGGAGTCGAGGTGGACAGATGTCACCGGGTAGAAGTTGGTGGGTTTCCAGCTGTCCCCATCCAGGGGAGAAAAAATCCTGGATCTGGTGAGTAATCTACTTCGTCGTCGTATGTGGCCATTGGGTCGCCCTTCCTTAAAGACAGGTCAGCCGTTGCTTCACTCTTAGATTGTTCATAAGCAACTTAGGGCACCACATGCGACAACACAGGCATAAGTGACAAAGAGGAAAAGTCGTCGAGAAAAGTGGGAGGGTTTGCTTAGAAGGGTGGGGTCACGCTTGTAGACTTGTCAGAGGGTTCGCGTGACCACTGGGTAAAGAGAGCTACTGTCAAGAAGGAGGGTAGCTCATGACCGCAGGGTGCGGGCCATGGGCCCAACCCCCAAATTGTTCCTTCTTCTTATCGATATTGATCCATTATTGAATATGATCTAGGTAATTTAATAGGTTTTAATTTAATGTAAGTTTATCATTTTTAATATTTAGGACTTCAACTTAACGAATATAGATCATTTATTTGGATAAATGTTTAATTTTTCTATTATAAAAAACATTTTGTTTAAATTTAAGAAAAATCAAATTATTGTTCAACTTAATGAATATTGTATAGATTATTTATTTGGATAAATGTTTAATTTTTATGTTATAAAAATATTTTGTTTAAATTTAAGAAAAATCAAATTATTTTATATTTACTATCCACAAATAAATCGATTTTCAAATTCCATCTTAATGTTGACTCTTATGGAGTGAGAGCCACCCTTTGACCAAGATCAATGGCATTGTGGCTATGACCTTTTAACATCTCTTTTGTATTCCCTCGCAATACCTCCAAAACTTGTTCATCGTCACCATTATCCTAAGAATCGTCATAATCCTTATCCCACATCCAAGTGGGTGCAACATAGTACTTTGCACACTGTCATTGTAGAAGGTGAAAAATTCGGTGGACACACACCAAAATTTGGGCATTTTACGAGATTCAAGTGATTTCTCTTAACATAAATAGTGAAGGAATGCTCACTCCAATTTTTCTACCTATCGATGAACTAGTCATGTGCATAACAAAATGGAGATGGTGTGATTTAAATTTAATAATAGAAACTTGAATTAGGGCATTTTTTGTTGGGCATTTCTAGCAGGTTAGAAACTTGCAAGAGACGACCACTAGATGAATGGAAACACTTGTCTAGAAATGGGAAACAAATGTCAAAATGGGTTTTTGGTGTGGTTTAATTTCAAAACAGATTTCTACCACAATGGTCCCATTAGGTGTAGTTAGCTTTGTGGATCATCTTCCTCATGAGTGTGTTGGCTTCTTAAAATTTACTAAAAAGTAAAGTGACATATTCCTTGGTAAGGATTCTCAATTAAGATTACCATTGTGCGTTATTTGGTGCGCTAAGGTGACCACATGCACTCAACCATAGGTTGGAACTATTGATGTAGACACAAAATAAAAGTTTGAGTGATCAAAGCAAACTAACCCATCCATGGGCATTAATTGAATAGAATACTTAAGATAAGGGGAGAAGCAAACCTAGGGGAAAACACCTTGTAGCATTTCCCTTGAACTAGAGCAAAGAGAGGAAGATTCAAGTGGAGAACCTTTAGAAGAACCCTGCACATAATGACAACCAATATTCCAATACTACTAATACCTCTTAACAATGTTAGTATTCCATGCAATCAATCCATAATCAGATCAAGAAGCATGCCAACAATTGGAAAATATTTATGGGGTAAAGAGAAAATGTTTTGTATTAAACATTAAATGTAAAACAAAATGGAAGATTTTACCTTGAGGGAGTGATGGAGATTGCCTCCAAGCTCTTGGTGGGGAATTCTATCCTCTTTAGATCACCCTTTCTCAATGTTGGAGTAAATTTGGTAGCATTTCTCCTTATGAGATGGTCAATTGAGGGGAAATTTTGGTGGCACAACCCTCATGAAGCTTAATAGCAAAGAATGAATCACGCGGGCTTGAAAGTCTTTAGCAAAAAAATAGGATCATAACCTTGCATGAACTGAACTTGTGAAAATTGTTGGAGGATGATTTTGTTTATAGATTTCCTTATAGAGGAAATGGAGCTCCATGTGAAATCCTGACCGATGTGCTTGTATTTATGAATCTATGTTTGGCTATGTACACCTTCATTGAGTGAGGAAATTTGAATAGTATGAGATTTGCTTAACCAACCAACTCATGTACTAACCATGACATTCAATGGGCCACATAATTTAATGTTTTCTTGGTGTGACAAGAATTGCATGGGTCTCGAAAGAATTTCTGCACCACTATGCACCCCATTCAAGGGAGAGACACATAGTTCTCCATTCTGGTTAACCTAAAAGTTGACTTTGGTCCTCAATTAGTTTAGCTCATTTTTCATAGTTTTTATCTTCTAAATGATGATTAATGTTGATTTTTGATGTCTTTGACATTAATCACTTTAAGTGTCACAAGTGGAAAAAAGGGGTGTGATTATAACAATTCCCCCTTGATGTATGAGATTACAAGAGCATCATATCTTCAAAATGAATCATGTGTTTCTATCAAGGTATTGAGAGAGATTCTACTATTGGGAATCCCTGAACCTGCCACCCACCAAACAAAAATCTGAGGTAAAATATATAAACAATTCTTCAAACAAGGTAAACATGCCTATGCTCATGTAAGAGTCAAGGAAAATAAGGAGCATGGCTTTGCCGGACTATACATATGAAGCCAAGTCAAGATAAATATGAAAAATGAATGTTTCTTCTGTCTACAATTGTTAAGCCCCTACATAAAGCCCCATGTAAATCCCTATATATTGTTTTGTTGTATTTATATTGTTATATCAATATTGTCAACTAGACCTTTTAATTGTAATTGTATCCTTGGTCTCCTATATATATATATATACACACACACCATGGGGACTTATTTTTAGGATCATCTCATATTGTTTTGTACATTGCATATATTGTAAAAGGAGGTTTCCCCCTCGAAGTGGATTATTCATTGACTATTTTTGAAGTTTGGTTCCTAACATTTGACATCAAAGCTTACATCCTATGGTTTTTCTCCTTCAAGCATGCCATCTTGGAATTTTTGCTATAATTTTTTTTTTCCAGAGATATTTCAGACCGTGAAAGTCCCAGGAGATTGTGGAGAAATAGAAAAGTACGACTAGTCAAAATTTCAGGTATCGGTTCGTTATACTTTCTGAGATATAGCTTGTGGAAGTTAGGGTCTGTAACTAGTCCCAAAATTAGTTTCAAACGAGTGATGTTGGAATTTTCACTATAATTGTTTTTGGAAAGGTTTTAGACTGTGAAATTTTAAGTATATTGAGGAGAAATAGTGAAGTATTTGTGGTAAAAATTTCATAGTTTGGATTGTTTTAATTTCTGAGATATAGTATGTGGGAATTAGGGTTATTTGACTAGTCCTAAAACTAGTCTCAAACATGTGTTCTTGGTAGAAGTCACATATATAAAGCTTGGTAATTCCAAATTGAGTGCCACTAGTTCCTTGGAAAGAATATAGACCACACTATTTCAAGTAAGAATTTTAGAATTAGATCTAAAATACTGTACATGTCGAATTCCATACAAGTTTTCTATTTAGAAAGGGATAATAATCAACAAGTTTTGGAAAGTTACCACAACTTTCACTTGGCACATCAAATTTTGGTCAGACCCATGGCATTACAGAGAAGACATATCATAGTATTACAAGTTGAAATTTCATACTCAAAAGGGCCAAAATTTCAGAGATACATCAGGACAAAGGTTGGCCAACAAGACAGTCTCACAATTAGGGGTTTAAAGGTATGCCACTTACAATTGACATAACTTTTAATTGGAAGATCTATTTTTGGTGATTCAAAATTTGTGATAAAGAGAAAGTAAGGAGTATTATTATTGTTATCCCATGTGGTTAAGGATGTTCCAAAGATTACTACACCAATTAAACCTCTAGGAATCTCACACATGACATTTAAAGAAAGTGAAGACTTAGAAATTAGATTATCCCAATTGAAGAACAAAGTTGATGAAATGAGTACTAGTATGTTCAAACTAGTTGATTTTTCACATTTTCAGGAAGGCCTTAAAAGGGAAATGGAAAATTTGATGGATCAAAAGGAATATAAAATGAAAAAGTTAATGGATCAAAGGATAGATTTCATAAATAAAATGATAGATTCCATGAATCAAAACATGGATAAAGGGATGGAAAAATTACAAATTCCATGTTACATACCCTAGATGAGAGATTCCCTAAAAGAGATATGAAGACATAGGGAAATCATGAAAATGTGGAGAACATAAATAATGAGTTCTAGAAGATGATTATTTATCACTCCAAGACCCACATCATCGAGGGTTCCACTCGACACCAAGGAACTACTTTATTCCGAAGATCGATATGAGGAAGTTTGATGGTAAAGATCCTATAACATGGATATTCCAGATGGAACAATTCTTTGATTTACACAAAGTTACACACTTACAAAAGGTAACTCTTGCATCCTTGTATTTAGAGAATGATCAATTTGTTTGGTGTTAATGTCTTGGTGAAACAAAAAAAAGATTCTATTATCTCTTAGTCTATTTTTCAAAAGAATTGATATCACATTATGGGGATGTTAAGAGTAATACATTTTTTAGTCAATTGATAAATCTCAACAAAGAATTCCAATTATAGAGTATAGTTAACAATTCCAAAAACCAAATCTCAGGGTAAAGAACATTCAAGAAGATAATTTGTTATATCTCTTTATGGGCACTTTAAAGGAGAACATTCAATATGATGTGCTTCTCTTCGAACCTAAATCCCTAGAGAATGGTTTCAATATGGCAAGGCAAGTTGAAAGTAAAAATATGGCTACTAGAAGAGTGATCTATAACAACTGCAAAGAGCACCATTCTCCCCCTCCTAACCTCATTCAACCTACAAGGTTGACACCTAAACAAATGGATGAAAGAAGAGAAAATAGACTATGTTTCAATTGTGATATCAAGTACAGTACGAGGCATAAATGTGGTGAGAATAAATTATTCTACATAGATTGTGAAGAAGAAGAAGATCAAGAATTGGAACCATCGTAGGATATAGAACTAGAAGAGACTACTCCAACGATAAATTTTCATGGATTGGATGGCATCAATACTCCACAAACCCTCAAGATAGAAGGATATATCAAAACAAAAAGGTAACAATCATATTGATCGATTTTGGTAGCACCCATAACTTCATTAATTCCAAATTAGCAAAACTTCTCAATTGCTTTGTATTTCTAGCACTAGAGGTTCAAGTAATGATTGCAGATGGAGGTACCATAAATTGTTTAGGGAAGTGCCATAGTATTAAGCTCAATATGGGGGAATATTTATTAGATAGTCGCATGATTGCAATCCAAATGGGTGTTGCTGATGTTGTATTAGGGGTACAATGGTTACAATCATTGGGAACAATGGCTCTTAATTTTCAAGAACTTTTCATGAGATTTTACTCATAAGGCAAGGAAATTGAACTCATACGTATCCAAGGGAAGCCCTCTAAAGTGATAATTTCTAACACCTATTGGAAAAACATGATTGTGGAGAAATTAAATAAAAACAAATGCAGAAATAAAACATAGAAGATACACAATACAATAGATACATAGATATACATGGTTCACCTAGTGTGGGCTACGTCCACCAGAGAAATTTTTAGGTCCTTCCTTTTTATTATCCAGCAAGTGAAGGGATACAACCTACAACACACCCGTTGTAACTTCCTCTTCTTTCTCTCACAATTTCCTCTCTCAAAATACCATATTCACAATGATGCATAGAAGCAATACATTTCCCTCATAAAATAGGGTTTATTTCTAGGGAAAAAAATCCTAAACCAAATTCTACCGTCAAATCTACGACCTTATAATAAATGGACCCGATTTACTATGAAATTACAATATACATTTACAAGACAATTTTTCCTTCGAGGGCTTTGCCCCCAAACCGTCGTTAGGGGCTCGCTTGCCTCCAGACCCCCCATCTGGGGGGATGATCCCCCTAGACCCCGCAGGGGGGGAAATCCCCCTTGCAACACCCCCACGTGGAGGGGTGTACAATGTTCTAGGGTGTACAATCTTCATAGGGTATAAACACGACTTAAAACAAAGACCTATGAAACTTGAAGATAATCAGGCTCCACAACCAACAACAACATGAAAAAAATACTCAAAAAAGGACACCATGGTGTAGTTGCACAATTGATCTCACTAGATGTTCAAACATCTAGACCTTTTGTTCCAGTGGATCTCCAAAAAGTTACCGAGAATCATTCCAAGGTATTTTAAGAGATTCCTAAGGGTCTTCCTGTTGCTTGATGTCATGGCCATGCTATTCATTTGCAATGAGGAAGTGTACCACCTAACATTAGGCCTTACATGTACCCATATGCACAAACGAGTAATATTGAGTGTAAGATTCAAGATATGTTAGAGGCAAAAATTATTCAACCTAGCCAAAGTGCTTTCTCTTCTCTAGTAGTGATGGTTACAAAAGAAGATGGTTCATGGTATTACAAACATCTCAACAAAATGACCATTAAAGATAAGTTTTCTATTCCTTTCATTGATGAATTATTAGATGAATTTCAAGGCGCAATCCTTTTTACTAAGTTGGATCTCCAGTCTAGATATCATCAAATCAGAATGAGGCAAGAAGACATTCCCAAAACATCATTCAGAACACATGAAGTTCATTATGAGTTTTTGGTGAAGCCATATGGACTTACTAATGCACCTCCAACATTTCAAATCTTGATGAATTCTATTTTCAAACCCTTACTTAGAAAATTTGGTTTAGTATTTTTTGATGCTATACTAATCTACAAAAAATCATGGGAAGAACATGTACAACATGTTGACATGGTGTTAAAATTGTTAGAAGAGAAACAACTATATGCAAATCCTTCCAAGTGTTCCTTTGGGGTTCAAGAAGTGGAATATTTGGGTCATATTGTATCTCATGAAGGTGTCAAAATGGACCCTAACAAAATTAAAGCTATGATGGAATGGCCAATTCCAAAAACCTTGAAGAATCTTAGAGGATTCTTAGGATTCACAAGGTATTGCCAAAAGTTTTTCAAGAATTATGGTCAAATAGTAGCATCTCTAATAGCGTTATTAAAAAAGGAGGAATTTTCTTGGACTCAAGAAGCAACCAAAGATTTTGAAAATCCTAAGGAGGCTACATGTATGAATCCTGTCCTGGAAACACCTGATTTCAAAAAAACATTTATTGTGGAATGTGATGCCTCAAGATACGACATTGGTGCAGTTTTAATGCAAGAAGGAAGGCCCCTTGCCTTTGAAAGTAGCCAAATTAGAGGAAATAACTTACTCAAACCCATATATGAAAAGTAAATGTTGGTGATATTATATGCAATTAA
The DNA here is from genome assembly GCA_009831015.1 of Picea engelmannii. Lineage (NCBI taxonomy): Eukaryota > Viridiplantae > Streptophyta > Pinopsida > Pinales > Pinaceae > Picea > Picea engelmannii. The sequence continues at coordinate 269,433 of ML782938.1, forward strand.
TAAATAATTCCCTTACCTAATAGGAAGACACTTCAAGGTAAAAACAAATCATGATAGTTTGAATTACTTCTTGGAACAACAATTATCTTAAGAAGATCAATAGAAATGGGTTACAAAGATGCTAGGTTATGACTTTTAAATTATCTATAAAAAATGAAAACAAAATATGGTGGCAGGTGCACTTTCAAGGAAAGAATAAGACACATAGGGTTTATTGTGTTCTATTTCCATTCCACAATATGATTGGGTGGAAGAAACAAGATCAAAAGGTATGCAAGGTCATTCAAAAAATACAAGAAGACTCAAGTGCATTAGATAAATTTATGTGGAATAGTGATATACTATGGTATCAAGATCACTTATATTTATGTAAGAATTCCCAACACAAATAGAAGGTCCTTTGGAATTTCACACTTCTCCTCTAGGAGGACATTACAGGTTCTTGAAAACTTACTATAGGATCAAGAAGCATTTTTTCTGGGAAGGTCTTAAAATCAAATTTCAAAAGATTGTGGCTGAATGTGTGGTTTTCCAACATAATAAGGGAGAGACAATCAAGACCATAGGTCTCCTACAACCATTATCTATACAAATTCAATGTTGGGAAGAGGTTTCAATGTATTTTATTATAGGTCTACCCAAGTCTAAATGAAATAATTTCATCATGGTAGTAGTGGATCGACTCACAAAGTATGGCCATTTTTTTTTATCTCTTTCTCATCCTTTTAAAGCAAGTACAATAGCCACAACATTCATGGAAACATTTCAGAAGCTACATGGTGTAGGATTAAACCACAATCCAAGACCTAATTGTGAGAAGGAAATACTACACTAGCTAATTGCAAAAGAGAGAGAAGAGAGAGAAAAATAGAATCAATCTTCACACATAAGAGACTAAGAAACCAACTCTAATCACAATGCATTAATACTTGTTAATGAGTACAATATATAGGACTCTCCACATGAGGAGTAATGCGCACTAGGTTGGGATTTCCATGTGGATGCTCAAGTAAAAAAGTAACTTCTCCCAATAAAAACAATTAACTAAAGTCAAAATTTGATAATAATAATAAAATGTCAAAAATATAGGTGTGAACTTACTGAGAACTCTACATGAAGTCAACATGCATTCCATAATAGAAAAAATCTCCTAGAATAAGATTAGAGTCCAAGAATGGAACTAAAGTCCTAACTGAGTGAGAATTTGCTAATTATGGAAAGTCACTAAATAAGTGAAGTGAGTTGACTCTAAGTATTAGATGGGTAATGCACACTTCCCTAGGAGGATAATATTCTTACTAAAGTGCGCTCTATAGCCATGAAATAGGAAATATCTCCTAAAATTAAGGAAATAAGAATTATCTTCTAAAAATTGAAATTTACCTAATGGTGGCTAAAAAATAGGAATTGGCACTAAAAAATAGGATTTTTCCTAACATGTTCAACTGATAATCTAATGTATCCCTTACTCCTAGAATTTTCCTCAATGAGAAAAAAAAATTGTTCGATGAAAGTCTTTGTGAATATGTCTTCCACCCTCTCTGAAGATGGGCAAAACTACATATCAATGACTCCATCCTGAATTCGTCCTTGAATAAAGTGCATATGAACCTCGATGTGCTTGGTCCACTGCCTCTGAACTTGGTCTCTACACAACTTGAGAGTCCTTTGATTATCACACCATATAACTATCGGACGATGAAAATGAACTCCCAACTCTGTAAGAAGGTGTTGCAACCAAATAGCCTCAGTAGTAACATTCACTGCACCCCTGTACTCCGCCTCTGTTGATGATAAAGAAATTGTTTTTTGCTTCTTAATTAACCAACATATAGGTACTAATCCAAGGTAGAGGACATATCTTGAATTGGACTTACGATCAGTGATATTTCCTGCCCAATCTGAGTCTGTGTAACCAACAAGTTCCAAGTAATATCCTGTTGCATAGTGTATACGAAAATTGGTAGTCACCTTGACATATCTAAGAAACCTCTTTGCTTCCTTCCAATGAATCTCATGAGGCTCCTACATGTACTTGGAAACTTATCCAATTGCATAATATATTTTCGGTCGAGAGTGTGTAAGGTAGAGAAGACTCCCCACCAACTGTCGATATCTAGTACAATCAACCAAAGGTGATGCACCGACATCCTCTACTCTAACCCCTGAATGAAAGGGTGTTGGATATGGCTTGAAATTTGTCATATAAAACCTATAAAGTAGATATACGACATACTTGGACTGAGACATATTGATTCCTGATGATCTAGGTGGATATTGGTGGCCACCCACCTCTTCCAGCTGACTCACATACAATTTACATCTTGGCAGTTTTTTTTCTAGCTTTTTGGGTCCTAAAATTTTGGGGATGTTTTGAGGCCTTGAAAAGTGTTTTTTGAGATTGCCATAGTCACATTGTATACAAAGTCATAGTGTGATATAATAATGTCTATTCCTTGGATAACCCTTTCCAATGGGTTATCGTGCGCCTAAAATGAAGATCGTATGCAAAAGTTACGACCCTGGGAAGTTGATGTACCAACTTACCCCATCGGGGTGCATACGAAATTTGGCACTTCATCTCCTAGGATTAGGTTTTTGGATGTCTAGGGTTTTATGTTTACTTATGGATGCTAAAAATGCCTAGAGGCATCATTATAATGTGCTCAGACGAATGCATGTAGCCACCACATCTCTTCTTTGAGATTAACTACCATCATTCGAGCAAGATTGTTTCATTCTGCATTTTACAGATTCAACATATTTCTTTATTGAATAAAAGTTAAGTTTCACTGTATCTTTGTTATTTGTTTCTATATATCTGTGTTAATGTTATAGATCTATGTTTCATTTCGTTCTTCTCATAAATCCGGATCAGTGGTATCAAAGCGGTCTGCTCTTCATTTGTTTCTCTGTGCATGTCCCCAACGAGGTTAGGGTATAAGCAGTTGGGACTCGAACAAGTTGAGACTTTGCAAGAACGACCTTGCCGAACCCAATGGTCGCCCACGGGGGAATAAAAAGAGAGACAATGGGGTAGGAGATCCATTTAAACTGTTTCTCAAGGAATCCATCGTTCAGCAGAGGAATGAGATGATGGATAATTTTGCACAAATTCTTCAACAACTGCCAATATGCGACACATATTCCTCGAGCGGAGGTGCCGCCCCCTTCAAGGCACAAATTGATTTTGACATTCCTATATTTGAAGGTCAAATAGAGACAAATGTTGTAGAAAAATGGTTAAACATTCTAGAAGGGTATTTTTCTATCCATAGCTTTTTCGATAGAGAAAATATTACATTTGCGCTCCTTAAGGCCATCCCCCATGTCAAATATTGGTGGGAGAATTTCTGTGAGAAAAAGGAAACAGAGGAATCTACATTATTTGTAGTCGCACCCACTTGAGGTTCTTTCATGGATTTTGTTAAAAAAATAATACCCTGTTTGAAGTTACGATGACTTATATACAAGATGGACCAAACTGCGGCAGGAAATGAACCAAACAATGCTAGAGTTCACCAATGTATTCCATACCTTGCGCACCAAGATGAGTATCAAAGACTCTAAGAGACATATGGTACTCAAGTAACGCGGTGGTGTGCATAGATACATCCATATATAAATTAAGTTTATAAACATCTCGTCCTTGGGCATGGCCTATTGATATGTTTTCAAAATCGAGAAGAAGCTTAAAAAAAAGACACGACCATTTGGGTCCGCGAACCCCTCACAACATAAATAGGTAAAAGGAGGCACCAACCCACAGAACAAAGGGAAGACAAAGGATGGAAAACCTTAGGAAAACCAATCTAAGCCACAAAAAAATAAGGACAATGGGAAGCCAAAGCAAGACATTGGGAAGTGGTGCGAGTTCCATAAGAGCCCCTGGCATAACACCACCGAATGCTACTCAAAGAAGTCATTAGTGGTCGAGGTGAAAGCCTCTGAATCTGATGTGGGCTCCGACTTTGGGTCAGAACTAGAAAAAGGGAGATGGATCATTGACGCAAAATCTAGTCCCACCATTGCTACCACTAAGGTTGATCCCGATGAACTTGATGAACAAGAGGAAGGTGAATGCCTCTTTCATTCACAGATGTGGGTGAAGGGTACTCCGTTGCACTTCATCGTTGATAGTGGTAGTCAAAATAACCTCTGTTACACATAAAAAATACTCACTTTGATAGTGTCGCAAGTGTCGTCATTACAAAGGTCGCAAGTGTCGCATTTTGCTCACAAGGTCACAAGTGTCGCATGTTTCTCACAAGTGTCACAAGTGTCAAAGAAAACATGCTGCTATGATGCCTATGTCGTGCCTATAACGACATGAGAAGGACACTTGAAACACCTCAAACATTTGACTGGAAAAGGAGAATCACACCAACCTTATGATCTTATAAGTGGTGCTGGAACAAAGATGATTTGGGAGCAAGAGACCTATGATCTCATAGGGAGAAATCAGTGAAACTATCATCATTCAGGTTGTGGATCTTTTGAGCAAGGGGTAGACAAGGAGGACTTGACAGAGCTGCTGCAATCAATCCATGGATGTAAGCAATGTTTTGTCCTCATTAATATAATTTGCTTGGCCTGTTTCTTTCTAATTCGTGTTCAATCTCACATGAATTTGTCTCTTTAGTAGATAGATCTATTTCGGACTAATCTTGATAGAGTAGGAAGTAGTCGTACTTTGTTTGTCTATAGGGCTCATCGAGGAGCGAAGGATTGGAGCTCAACTCGGAGCGTGCAGGGACAAACGTCGATAAAGAGGTACTTCTATTCTCCTTCCTTCTCATGTATTAGTTTGTATGGATTTGAAAGGAAGTCAGTGTCCACATTAATCACTTTTTGTCTTAGAGTTTAGGGTCTAGCTCTTTGAGGAAATCTACCTGTCTGCAGGGAGATTTTCCTACAACAGAAACTGGCAACTCCATTGGGGAGTCCTCAAATCGAAACTTCTTGTTTTGATTTCTCCTCATAGACCTTGTTTTACCCCTTGATTGTTTCAGACCTGCTTCACTCCTCTTTTGATTGGTTTCATGAGCTGATTGACTCCCTACCCCATCACACTCAGCCTAATTATCGAGACTGAATTGCAATTTTTGGATTTTTTGATACTTTTAGGAGATTATTGAACCTGGCGCCCCTGTCCCTGTGTTAACAGAGCGCCAACGCTCCCTGAGTGCCTTACACAGAGCGCTATAATTCTCCTTGTCTTTGACAACAGAGCGCCAGCCCTCCTTTGGCCAACAAACCTTCCAGAATTGTTTTTTCAGGGTTTTACCTTTGTGTCTCTCTAGCTGGGGCACCTTATGAGTCAATCCTTCTTCCTTTCCAGCTTTGACATCTGTCTTTTTTGAAGAAAAAACATCTTGCTGATTGGGTTTTGTAGCCTTCTTCACTATTGTTGTTGAGTTTTTCTGTCATTTGGAGTTTGAAACCCATGCATTGTCTTTCTCTTTTTTTTTGACTGAGTGAAAAATGATGGTGAAGGTCATCAGAGGCCTACATATATTTTCATTTGATTTTAGTTAAGATCATTGTTCTTCGACATTTCTTTTGGTGTGAAATTTGATTTCTCTTTGATTGTTTCTTTTCTTTTGCTTCTTGTTTTGATCACAACGAGAGGGTGTATTGTTTGTATGATTCTTGCTTGTGTTGGTCTGATTTTCATTCATCCAAGAAGATAATTAGCAAGACGAGCATTGTTTTGAATTGATCATTATTCATATGCAAACAATAAAGAATCATCTTCATGATTGATTGTGCATATTAGAAGGTATCTCAAAAGTTTTAGCACCACATCGGATTTGATTTGAAAAAAATTTGTTTGAGGACATTCCTTATTAGTGCTTGTTAGTGAAAAAAACTCTCTCTCTCTCTCCCTTAGATAGATGTTCATCGAAAAGAAATGAATGCTTATCATCTTTGATGCATTTTTGGGACTGAGTCATAATTCCATTCGTTTCACTTCCATGCACCCCTTTTGAGTAAAGAACAACTATAAAATGAACGCTAATTAAAAATTATCTA
>ML782938.1:288507-317379 GCA_009831015.1 Picea engelmannii
CACAAGCATAGTTTTCTATGGTTCAATCTTGTGTAAAAATGAAACCACCTACCTCAAGCATAGTTTCCTCTGGTTCAAGCTTGTGTAAAAATGAAACCAGGTCCAAGCATAGTTTTGTTTAGTTTTTAAGCTTGTGTAAAAATTAAAATATATCCAAAGCATAGTTTTGTTTTGTTTTAAAGCTTGCGTAAAAATGAAAACAATCCCGAGCTTAGTCTTTATTCTTTCTCATGCTCGTAAATACATGATAATAAGTTACCGAGCTTAGTCTTTGTTCTTTCTCGTACTTGTAAATACGTGAGAATGCAACCGAGTATACTTTTATCACTTTTTTGGACTCATAAAGGTTATATGAAAAACGAACCCCTGGAGTTCTCTTTAAGCTCTTTTTAGACTCTCTAAACATGAAAAGATTGCCGAGAGACCTTGTTCTCTTCACGCTCGTTAAAGTATTTGAAGAAAACGTCTGTTGAGCGATAGTTTATCTCTTTTTCGGTCTCCTCAGACTACTTTACGAAAAATACACTGCGAGATTTTTCTTTAAGTGTTTTTCAGACTCTATAAACATGAAAAACCCCCGAGTTTTCTTTCTTTGGACTTGTAAAACAAACATTGAAATGCCCATATGTGACTGAACCACTCCTTCCTATGGTTCATTAAACATACTCTGAGGGAATCGTCCAAAGGATGAGATTACATCAACAAGCATATGTTATCCTCCTCAATCTTGTGTAAAAATAAAGAGGTACTCGCTAGAAATGGTGGGGGAAAAAATTGGGAAAGAAATGTATCTAAACTTGTACTTCATGGAAGAGTTGCTTTTGAACATGACACCCTTTCACTCACCTTGTGTCTAGGTTGGAAAATCCACTTGTCTCCTGATCATACTCCTATAAGATTACAAATTGGTCTGTGATCCTTGTTGTTGAGTCAGTATTTCCAAGACTGTTGTCGTGTGGTCAATATGTTCAAAGAGAAATTCAACCCAGAAAGCCTTCTATTGCGTCGACCATTTCTGCAGTCTTAAAGCCTTCTGTTGTGTTGACCATCCTTGAGTTAGTCTTGAATCACTTGTTACTCTGATCTACATCTTGTTACTTGTTTCGTGTCATTGATGGGGGATACATTAAGGCCCTCCTATGATGAGTCTTTTCCTGTCGACTTCAAATCATTATCCAAGAATTAGACTTAGAAACCAATTGGTACCTTGGAACTTGCATGCCTCAATGGCAGGTTTCCTCGTTTTCGACAGTGGGTTTTCATTATTGACCTCTGATTGGGAGATTCCACCAAGTGTTCAACTTCAACTCATTAATTCACATTCGTTGGATTGTACCAGTGTACCTTGGGAGTCAATGACATTAATGGTGATTTCCCTCACGCTTGTTAATGGTATACACTAATGACCGATAATCAAGTGGTTTCTACCATGTTCGACTTTGACACATGTATTCACATGGTTAGATTCATACTATAGAGTGGTGGAGATGAAGACCCTGGATCTTTTCTAACAGATTTAGGTTGCGTTGGAGTATATTCAGTTTGTACTGTTGCATAGATCCACATTGTATGTCTCATGGCTATGTTCAAATTTGAGTATTTAACCCATAGATCCATAGTGTATTTCTGGTGGCTATGTTCAGATTTGATTCATAATGGCATGGATCCATAGTGTATGTTTGGTGGCCATGACCTGTCTTACTTGACATGGATCTTCGCATGTCGACATTTATGCTTTGAGTCATTTGTATTTTGAGTATGGGAATGCCTACCTCAGTGATGATATATTATTGTACTGTATTTCCTTGTTTGTTGGCAGGTTTCCGACCGACTGTTTCTTGTTCCCTACACACACTCAACAAAGTATTTCAACTATCACTCTGTTCTAACTTCATACTTTGGGGGGCTCTCTGTTACACATTATTTTTTTCATCCCTATGACTGTTAATGATGTAAACCTATCTGTTTCCTTTAGAGGGGTCAGTGGCCGAAGTTCTTGAAGAAAGAAGGAAGAATAACTTTTCCTGAGAAAATAAGTTTTATTTTCCTTTGTAAAAACCCTATTAAAGAGGATGTTCACAGGTTGCTATATAGGTAGGGTGCGAGAATGCCTAATTCTCACAAGTTTCACCATAGATGGGTTGCGAGAGGTTCGCAGGTTGCTCTATAGGTAGGGTGCGAGAATAATTACACGTGGAAAAAACGAGTGTTTTCTCGAATCTTCTAGAAGGAGAAACTTCCATGGTGAGGTGGCCTCCGAATGGTTTGGATCTTACTCGCTTTCATGATTTAGTGGGATCATCCTAACCTCCTCACCTTATCCTCTTCAACTTATAAAAGGAGAGGAGCTCTCATGGAGAAGGGCTAAGTTGGATTTGGCTTGGAATTATTAGCTTGGTTAGAGTAGTTTTGAGTTTTTCCTTTGTCAAGATAGATTGTGAATATTATCAGATCTATGCTCTCAGAATTCTTGGAGTGAAAGTGTGTGGGGAACGAAGGATAGTTGGAAGGGACCTTACGACATCAAGGCCATGGTTGTAATCTCTCTTTCACATTTAATATGATACAGTAATATGATTCTTTCCTATAAAGCTTGTTGTGTTTTATTGTATGATTCCTTGATCACATACATAGGTTTATATTGAGTTTATGGTATTGCTATCACTTTGGTTGGTTGCATTCTTTTGAAAGTTCATCATTGTATGAGCGTTGGAATGGAGATAGGATGGCGATGGCGAGAGGAAACAACATTTAAATGGTATGTCACCTATCCCTCTTTAGTTAGTAAATTCAATATCTAAAACTTAAGGAAAGCGTCATGTTCTGGTGTGTTTTGTTCTATATCTAGGTGGATCTAGGGAGATCTGTTAGTGTCTGCACCTATTGATTTTTCCGATAACATGCACCAAGGCAAGTGACTCACCCGAGGCCAAATTCAACAAAAAATTACTCATATGATGGGGGAACTCAATGCAATGGAGACCATTGCTTCCTAAGGGGGGAGGACTGGTCTAGGTGGATATTGATGGCCACCCACCTCTTCCAACTGGCTTACATACAATTTTCATCTTGGCAGTTTGTTTCTAGCTTTTTGGGTCCTAAACTTTCGAGGCCATTTTGAGGCCCTAAACAATGTTTTGTGGGCTTGCCACACTCTAGAAAAAGTTATAGTGTGAAGGAAAAATGTGTATTCCTCGGATATACATTTCCAATGGGATATCGTGCACCTAAAAACAAGATCGTATGCAAAAGTTATGACTTTGGGAAGTTGATGTACCAACTTACCCCATCGGAGCCCACATGAATTTTGGCGCTTCATCTCCTAGGCTTAGGTTTTTGGATGTGTAGGGTTTTATGATTAATTATTGATGCTAAAAAGGAACAAAGACATCATTATAATGTGCTCAGAAAAATGCACATAGCTCACATCTCTTCTAAGAGATTAGCTACCACCATTCGAGCAAGATTGTTTCATTCTTCATTTTACAGTTTCAACATATTTCTTTATTGAATATAAGTTAAGTTTCATTGTATCTCTGTTATTGTACTCTGTATATATGTGTTAATTTTATATATCTTTGTTTCATTTCATTCCACTCATAAATCCAGATCATTTGAATGATTCTGAATGATTTCAAGACCAAGAAAGTAATGTAACAATCCCATATATGTCATAGAAAACTTGTCATGCAACAATGGAGGATGTTGAGCTCCCTCAAATGAGTAAATCATATACATATATAAATATCATTAGAAGAAAATCTTTTTTCCTTGTCATATACACATTAGGATATTATCTACATCTAAGAAAACCTCTAGAGAGAAGATAAGAGTTCATTTTAGCATACCATGCCTGAGGTGCTTTCTTAAGTCCGTACAATGAATTCTTCAACCTACAAAATAATGATGGATCATGAACATATCCCTCTGGATGCTCCATATATATCTCCTCATTAATATATCCATGTAATAATTCATTCTTCACATCCATATGGTGTACCTCCCACTTTCAAGTTGCTACAATAGCTAGAGCTAACCGAATGGAATCAACTTTGGAAACCGGTGCAAAAGTCTCCTCATAGTCAATGCCTTATACATGTGAGAAATATTTAGCTACTAAAAAATCATTATACTTTGTAATGTATCCATAAACAACCCTCTTTGTCTTGAAAATACACTTACATCTAACAAGCTTCCCGTTGGAAGGTAGAGGAACCAACTCCCATGTGTTGTTCTCTATCAGAGAATTGTACTCCTCTTTCATAGCGTCCTCCCAATGGGGGTTTCCTTTAGCCTATGCATAATAATTAGGATTTGATCCAAGTACCATATAAAAATAAATATGTAGCAATGGATCCATGGTAGTAAAATCTTACAAAGGCTCCACAAACTGAGATTTGGTTCTCCTTGGATCGACATGATCACCCACTAGATCACCTGTTGCCTGAATAGTTTGTTTCGCCCATCATGGTCGATTATATGGACCTGAAAATTCTTTATAATGATAATAAATATAAGATATATCACATTTATATATTTGATAAAAAATCTAATCTAAATAAGTCTCACGAAGTTCCACAACTAGTGGCGGTGGAGATGGAGGTGTGGACTGCTTCGGAAGTACCTGTGAAGGACCCTCTTCAAACTTAAAATTCATTTGAATGAATAGTGTATATAAAGTAGTATCTAATAACCTATATCCCTCCACTCCCTCTGGATATAAAAAAAAATACACTCCTTACTCTGAGCTTCCATAGCTTTCCTCCTATCGAAAGGGATCCTAGCCCATGCATGGGAACCGAAAATTCCAAAGTGAGTGACTTTCGGTTTCTTCCCACTCCAAGTATCATATGGAGTGAATTGCTTGAATGATTTATGAGGAAATCTATTATGAATTTATGTTTCACAATTGATAGCTTCAACCCATAACTTTGGAGGTATTTCTCTAGCCCGCAACATACAATTGGCCATCTCTTTCAATGTTCTGTTCTTTCTCTCTCCTAGCCCATTCTACTGTGGAGTATATGGAACCGTGTGTTGCAACTCTATACGCGATTTTAAAAAAATATGCTCAACATCCTTATTCACATACTCTCCTCCATTGTCCATACGAAGCTTCTTAATCCTCTTCCTTGTTTGGTTTTCAACTAGATGCTTGAAATCTTTAAGACACTAAAAGACCTCAGATTTTAATTTGAGAAAGTAGACCCATGTATATTTCAAAAAAACATCAATGAAATTAAGAACATACTTATATTTACTGATCGATGGGTGTGGGAAAGGACTTGTAATGTCACTGTGAACCAAATATAGAAGTGATTATTCCCTCCATGCTTACCTGTGTTTAAATTCTCCTCGGGATGTTTGTGTAGTATGTAGCCCTAGAAAACTCCATCTGTGTACTGAATGTGGGGTAATCCATCTACCATTCCATCCTTACTAATCTGATCTAAATATTTAAAATTCATATGCCCAAACCTCTCATGCCATAACATGGTCTCTTCATTAGCATGTGTTAGAAGAGATACATAATCAGATTTATGAGTGAAGTGAGAGAAGCTGTACAACCTGGAATGGGGATTAACCTCACCAATGACAATTTTTGAACCATATGAAAAGTCATAAATAATAATTGAGTCTGGAGTGAACTCCACCTTCTTCCCTGAACTTGAATGAGTGATTTGATGGATGGAGAGAAGATTCACTGAAAGCTTCAAAACATGAAGTACATCCTGAAAGCATCCATGGTCTAGATCAACTCTACCCCTACTGCACACCTCTGCAGGATAATCATCTCCCATGAATATTAGTGGTCCAAAACAAGTCTCCAAGTATGAAAAAAGTATATCCGATGAGGCCATGTGATGGGTATCCCCTGAATCAAGCACCCACGAATTAGGGAAAGATGAAATAGAAAGTAATGCATGACCATTACCTCTTTCCGATGATCCATTTTTCCTCGCATTATCTGGAATACAATCCTCAAGGTGATGTTTCTCAAGTGTTTGTGCCATAGATATATGGTATTTTTCATGGAATAAATGTCAGGATGGAACCCCCTATTACAATAGGAATACTTTGTATTCTGCTTCTTTCCTTTTGATTCCTTGGAACTTGAACTCTCATCTGTGGAATTTTGTTTACCTTCCTTCTTTTTCTCTTGGTCCTTCTTACCCTTGTTCTTCTACTTATTCTTCTTTGAACTTCCTTGAGCTATAAGCACATGTGGATTGGAATTCTTAAGTGCCCCTATTTGGATGAGCTTTGTTTTCTCATGGAAAAGTGACTCCATGAAATCATCTAGGGATGGCATCTTCCATGTAGACCCCATAGATTACCTAGCAGAATGAAAAGAATAAGTGTAGACAAAATACTCTAGTCCTATTTTTGTTGGAATTGAAAATATTAATTGTTCATCTTTCTTATGAGTTCCACAAGCCTTAACATGAGAAAGGAAAGTTTTAAAATTACAAAAATAGTACTGTAGGGTCTCGAAATCTCTTAGATTCAATGCATGTAGATCATTCTCCATCTGATGACCTCTTACATTATCTTTCTTTCCTAGCAAATCCTTCAACTTTGTCCAAACATCATTAGGAGTCTTGCAAGTATAGACATGAAAGAGGAGATCTGGAGAGATGATCAAGCACAATATCCCGTAGGATTAATCTATTTTGTTGAATGTTTTTATTTATCTATGGCTGAAGTAGGCCGTACCTCAATCCACATGGTGATCCTATACCCTTGCTTCGAAGTAGAAACTCTATCTTGGGCTTCCACTCAAAGTAGTTGAAGGGTGTCAAGATCATTGAAGAAGATGGATGACCCATAGTTCTCTATGGGATGTCCAATCTGATCTATAAACCTACAACAAAATTGAATACTCCCTCACAATAATGACTCTTATACCATGTAGTATTAAACCACAATCCAAGACCTAATTGTGATAAGGCAATACTACACTAGATAATTGCAAAAGAGAGAGAGGAGACATAAAATAGAATCAATATTCACACATAAGAGACTAAGAAACCAACTCTAATCAAAATGTATTAATCCTTGATAATGAGTACAATATATAGGACTCTCTACATGAGGAGTAATGCGCACTAGGTTGGGATTTCCATGTGCATGCTCAAGTTAAAACATAGCTTCTCCCAATAACAACAATTAACTAAAGTAAAAAGTTGCTAATATTAAGAAAAGGTAAAAAATACAGGTACGAATTTAGTGAGAACTCTTCATGAATTCAACATGCATTCCCTAATAGAAAAAAATCTCCCAAAATAATACTAGAGTCCAAGAATGGAACTAAAGTCCCAACTGAGTGAGAATTTGCTAATTATGGAAAATAACTAAATAAGCGAAGTGATTTAACTCCAAGTATTAGATGGGCAATGCGCACTTCACTAGGAGGACAATATTATTACTAAAGTGCGCTCTATATCCATGAAATGAGAAATATCTCCTAAAATAAAGGAAATAGGAATTATCTTCTAAACAATAGGAATTTGCCTAATGGTGGGTAAAAAATAGGAATTGGCCTAATGGTAGCTACAAAATAGGAATTTCCATATTGGTGTTTTATGAGCCCATGGTTTTGGAAACCCATGGTATTTTCCCATGGTATTACATATAGGAATTCACCAACTAAAAATATACCTACTATAAATAGACATGCTATAAGTAACAGTCCTCCAAAATACTAGGAAAAATGGAAAAAATGAGTATGTCACTAAGTATGTAGTTGAGAATGTATCCCAACACATGGAATCCCTAAGATAATTTTTCATTGGAAAATTTTGGACTGAATTATTTTGTTTTTTGGGTACTCAATTGGTTCATAGATCCTCTTACCATCCTCGATCCAACAAGAAAAGTGAGAATGTGAATAAATGTCTAGAAGGGTATCTTCATTTATTTGCATATGATAAATAAACACAATGGGTCAAGTGGTTGCCCTTGGAAGAATGGTGGTACAAAAAATCCTTCCATACTTCATAAAAAATGTCATCGTTTATGGCACTTTATGGATGTCACCCTCCATCCATCACATCACCCCTACAAAGACAAGTGAATGTGTTGTACCCACAAAAACTCCCATTTATTTTTTCTACCTCAGGAAAAATTAAATGGGACTTCCCTTACTAAATTTCTACCTAACATGATACCTAAGGCACACTGTCTTCTAAGGTTTGGAAAACATGAGCAGTGGCGGGTTTTCTTGGCCTTGTTATTGGTCATTGAGATTATCTGGTGTTCCCTGAATTTTCATGTCTAATCTTTCACAAAGGATTAATCCTAACCTACCAAGCCAATGTAAATTTTCAACTGACCACAAACCTCTTACCCGTGTTTATTAATTTCCTATGCTCCAATCTCTCGTTAGCACTTTCATGGGATGAACCTCACGTTGAATCCTCAACAAGTACTCCAACCATTGGTGACTATTTTCTTGCGACCCACAAAGTGTAAGTTTGTGAGAAATCTCCTGTGGGAAATTCATAACGAGAATGCATGCCTACCGAGTTTCACAACTACCCATGGCTCATGAAACACATACCTTTGCGAAATGATGCTTCACGATGATTCAAGAAAATATCCTGATGGAGATGATATACCTTTCCATAGGATGCATTCTCGCATAGATTTCAACTCCCCTTCGTCAAAGTATGATAAGAAAAAAAAATATTTGCATATTATGTTTGACCAAAGACACAAAGTGCACCCCATGAGATATCTCATGTCTCCTCGACATCATTCACCCATGATCAACCCACTCATTGTGTCCCATGAGAACCTAAGAGTCTCCCATGTGAAGAATATATACTAAGTAATGATGAAAACACCCTTTCCACACCCGTGATACACAAAGTTGCGAAAGGCATCTCCTCGCAAACCCACATTCCAAAAAGGTCGCTCGATTGCGTGCTATTTCCCACATGTGAAATAATTACTAAGAAATAATTGGATTAATACTTCAATGTCTAATAGGTTGGATAGAGGGCCGAGACTTGATCATTCACAAAATTGGTATTAATGACTAAGGGTACACAAATTCCAAGTATTTATGTATCATATCTCTTAGGGAAGTTGATTAAGATTTGTGAATTAAATTTGCGCGTCTAATAAATCTAAGGAAATTATGTATTTGTGGATCTTATAGGTCGAGAGAATGAGGAAATGTATAAAGCCATAGGTTGAAAATCCAAAAATCCACAACCATACATGGAACCTTGGGAAAGAAACTCAGATGCAATGACAATGTCTGTTACCAGTCACCACATAAGAATTCAGGGATGTAACACATGGAAATAAATGTACAACATGTTTTGTAGTGGAGAATTTCCAAAGAACGACCCCGACCTTGGTTTATATCAGAATATATAGAAGTGTAACATCCATACCATCCCCACTCGGACTCGATTCCTACCTTACAATGAAGTACCTAGGTGGGCATACGAGAATGTGAATACACAAGCACAAATCATCACCAACAAAAAGGGGAATGTCATTGTGCCCCTAAATCCTAATAGTTTCCACAAGATTTATAAGATGCCAAATCCATTGGTATTCTTGAACAAGGAATTTCTAGAGAAATTCACTACGGATAAGTCGAAGCCACTAGAGCTTGTTTAGGATTGGTGGGACAAGGAAATTACCTTCGTCTCCAAGCTCAACAGGGTATAAAATACCCAATATTTTAAGCCACCATATCAACTATTGATTGCCACGATATGGAGATTGTATGGGGAGGAGAATTGCATACACTTCAAGTAAGAGTGGAAGACCATGGTTCATGCAGTGGTAGAAATTGGAACACTATTCACTTAGGCATCAATATTATCATCCAATATCTGCCTCAACATCCAGGAGACCCACAAAGGCAATAAACTAGGTTTTTATATGTCTTCCTTCCTTATTGATATTATTTGTGCGTACGTCCCTAATCCATAAATGAATTGGTACTAGAATCTAGACTTCCCCCCTATTCATGTATATTACTCTGAACTATGAACAAGCATGCATCAAGAGCTCTTCTATCAGATTTGTGATTAATTTAATGCACCAATGTATCAATTTTTTTTTGGCCAGAACTTGTCGAGGATATCAACAAAAGCATTAGAAAACTTGCAAGAAATAATAGATTGGTATGTGGAAAATAATTACACCGACATTCACATGTATGGATGTAATGCTCCACCCCACCTATTACCCATGTATGTTTTAGATAAACTTCTATCCAAGGAAGTGGCATACCAAACAATGGAATTTGATGTAGCAACCACCTTGTAGATTGCGAACAAAATTAGTTGGCCCAGTTTCCCGATCAAGCTAGAAAAATTCACATTGAAAAATATCATGCATGCGAGGAAGGAGGTCTTAGCTCTAAAAGAGATAATATTGTGTACATGGACAATAAATAACTATGACCCCAAAAATGTAGTGTATAACCACTACAAATCCTTAAAGATGGTACCCCACTTTGAAAACGAAATAGGGGAAGAAGAAATTTTCCGCTAGGCTAGGTCATATGAAGAAGTATTGGCCCGTGTAGCAGGTACACCCTAGGATGATTATTTTATGGTAGAATATGAAGAGAATAAAATCATGTTTCAACAACAAATACAGAAAGTGATAAGGGAAACAGAGGATAAGATCGACGTGGATGACAGAGCCCAAAAATAAAAAGATGAAGAAGCTCTAAGGAAGTTGTTTGAAGTCGAAGAGAGGGATAGGCGAACAAAACAATAGGAAAAATCATCCAAAGATATTGAGACATCCCACAAAGTCGTGGAGGAAGAAAAGGCTCATGAAATCATGGAGAAATCTAGGGACATGGAAGAGTCACATGCCCACAAAGCAGTGAAAGCTGAGAGAGCCCATAAATCCATGGAGGATGAAGCTGTAAAAAAGAAAATGAAGGAGAACGAAGAGGCCGCTCGCGTGGCCGCTAAGGAACATGAAAGGATCAAAAAAGAGCCACACATAGATTCAAATTTAAATAAGAATAAAGAGCAAGAGGAGAGAAGTAGAATGTCCATCCCCAGAGTGACCAAAGAAATATTAGTCTTGACCTCTCCCCTGAATCCAGGGAATCCTTTGAACATGATATCATCTGAATTATCATATTCATCCCTAAAAATTTTAGAATTTGATGATGAATTGATTACTTTAGGGAATTTTTACTACAATAATTCAAAGTAGGGAATCAAACGGAGGTAGTCAAAATGACAGAAAACAGGGGAGACCTCAGGACAAAAGAAACCCAAAAGAAGTACTAATTGGCCTATAATTGGAGAGAACTCACATAAAGAAGAAGACGGGACAACAAAAACATTACACACGTTTGTAGGCACAAACTCTATCATAGTCAATAGCCTTAACTGCAGGGTAGAGGAGTATAAACGCAAGGTAGTGGGCCTAGAGAAAGAATTACAACTCTAGAGACAAGAAATAAAATGTGAATTCCATATCAAAGTAGATGAGGAAAACTAGATACATGTATAAGAGGTTGAAAACACCACGTTGATATATACTCAGGAGATATCGAGCCTTATGGTGAAAGGGATATAACATGAACAACTAGCCAAACAAAAATGCGACAAGATATCTCTCCTCGAGGAGGAAATGAAACAAATTCAGTTGGAAGGAAACAAAGAAGGAAATGAATTCCTAGCCATGTTTAAAGAGGAATATGTCGAACTAAATGAACAATTAAAAGAGGCACATGTCAACTTCTTCATGGAATTGAAATACATCCAAGCATACAATGAAGAAATCACAAAACTAGTTGATCGATTAGCATAAGTAAAAGGCCAGTATGAAGAAATGGAACATGCATTTGAGAAAATAAAATAGTGGCATAATGCATATAGAACATCCCCTACAACACTACTCACGCTTACCAAGAGGGAACAAGAAAAATAATAGATGTTGTTGGATAGATGGAATAATTTTTGTCCTAATGTACAAGGATCAATAAACAACACGAAGCAAGTATGCACCAAAATATGGACCACAGTCGATGAGATCCTAGAAATGTACCACATGCATTTGAATAATGAATTGAACCTAGAAAGACTGAGTGAAAACATGATAGAGCAGGTAATATCCATAAGAGAGAAGGAAAAACAAGAAATAGAGGCGCTGGACAAAATTGATAGGGAAACCATCACCCAATATATGACCTAACCAGTGAAATGCATGATAGCGATAAAAGACTTTACAAATAAAACAATGAAGGATATGAAGACAAAAGTCACCAACATAATATGTAATGGTGAGATAGAGATAGAATAAAGGAAATAAAACAAGATAAGAAACATAATACAAGCATCTGAATTATGGTCTGACTTTGTGAATCATCCCAGTTCAGGAAGTGCTTGACATTCCTGCAATTTTTGTAAATACAAAAGTGAAAATATTAGAGAATAGGAAACAAAATGAGGTAATTTTCATATGAGATGATGATAGTTATAGAATGAAAATAGACTCTATTATCTTATAAAAGAGAGCTCCTAATTTTATAGAAAGACTTTTGTGGATTGCACATATTGATAATACTACTATCTCTATATGAACAAGAAGAAAAAGGCATATGTGATCATAACTATTGTAAAATGTAATAGGGATTCTTCTTCTGATATGTTTGTCGTGGGTCATTTCAAATTCTTTTCATATGAATTATTTCTATGTTTTGTGTCTAGGATTACTCATATATGTTACAATTCCTGAATGAAAGCAATGTTGATGTTACAGGTTTTTTCTACAATTAATTGTGATTAAATATATGATTTCTTTGTGTTAACGAGCCATTGAATGGTATGAAATATTTCAAATTCAAGTATCACTATCTTTAGTTGTATTCATTCTTATTAGTCTTGATCGTGATTAGGATATGTTAAAGTAGAAAAGATATATATTAGAAGTTGTAATTTCATTTTCGCTCTAGATAATTTAGACCAAGATTTAGATTAAGTTGGTGTGAAGCAATTCAATTGTCTTCTCCACCTTACAAAACCCAATGGAAACCAGTCCCATATATTGGTTGGAAGTTCCATCCCAAATGAGAGCGATCCTAATTTGGGGCTTGCCATCCTACACTCTCCCTTACCCGCTTCACATGCCAATTCGACTCGTCAACAAAAATGGAGCTAGAAGGAGGGCCATTGAATTGAATGTATATAAAATAATTGCAAAATACTACCCATCCTAATCCTCTAAGGAACCCGACATAGAAAGGTGAAACCCAATATTCGAACCATGAGATAATACTTAATACATAGCTGAGCCTTGTGCCGACACTTTCTCAACAAACCAGTCAATATAACATGCCTATGGTCTACTATGAAATATCACAACCTATTGACCTATGTTGTGAGGGCCACAAACACTTGTTAGAACAATCTCATGTTCTTACTTGCAATCTGAGAAGAAATATTGGATTCACACTTTCACAATTTCCTTCACAAATAAACCAAACCTAAGTGCGACCTAAAATTCCAATCGTGGAAAGTAAGTCAATCGATGTTGATAACTGAACCATCAATTCCCCTAACTAGAAATTATCTGATAGTCTTCAGGGATTTAGTCACCCATATGAATTCAATACTAAAAATTATCTACTAGTTGATGGAGGTCAATCACCCATTTCACTGCATTATCCAACTAGAACCCCCAAAGGTCCACCTGAAGGAGGACCCAAAGAAGAAAACCTGAGATCCACAAAAAGTATGGCTAGATCTAATGGAAATCAACCCAAAAATTAGCCATGGTTATCTAGGGATGTATTTGTGGTTCTCATAGGAGTTCACTCTCTACCTAAGCATTGAGAAAATTTTCTCCCTAAGTTCGACCTTGACAAAAAGGATCTAGCTGAAGACTACATCAAGAAATTCATGATTTCTATCAAATTTATTAATGTAGAACATGAAGATGTTGTTTGTAGTCTCTTTCCTTACACTTTTGAAGGTAAATCATCCACATGGATTCTATAACCAATTGGAATAGTTTTGAGACACCTTTTATTAAAAAATTTGGAGAGGATAAGTTCTTGGAAACTTTGGTGTTAGATTTCTCCAGAATTAAAATAGAAGCCAAGGAAAAGGTAAAATATTTTAACCAATATTTTTTCATTCTGATAAATAAAATCCCTCTTGCTTCCATACCTGTTGACAATGTATCAATTGAATTCTACATCTCATCCCTTCTAGTTTCCATGACAATCTTTGTGAAAAGAGATGAAAATAATACCCTCGAAGATATGTTTAAAGAAGCTATTGAAGTCGAAAAAATATATGTTAATCCTAAAAGGTAATATAGGAAATGAAGCCCACAAAGACAAATCCAATACCAAAAGTAAAGTGACTTTAGCAAAACCTTCGGAAGACACTAAATATCAGGACTCCCTAGATATAGAAAGCCTCCAAATAATCATAAATAAACTCTCTAATGACATCATCAATATAAAAAATTAGGAGAAGGGTATTCAAACCCAAAGAAATTCTACACCTACCCTCCAAAGAATCCTACCCCTCCTACAAACAAGACCAATCCCCCCACCAAAGGAATTCATATGGAAGACTTCCTAAAAGCATTCAAAATATGGGCTTCCAATGATGAGGCCTCCTCTAACCTAGAGAGAGGAGAATATGGGGAGGAATATTTTGAGAAAACATATCAATCTGAATATTCTAGAGAGACGTCATGCCAAGGAGTAAATTATTTTTAGGATATATCCTGTGAATTATCCAGGGAGGAGGAAGATGAAGTGGAAGAATTTCATCTGTTCCAAAATGCGGTTACCACAAGGAGTAAAATTAAAACTTCTCCATCAAAATATTCTTCTACCCCAAAACTTTCTAGCACATCAGTAGCCCCTCACACCAACTACCCTAATACCAAGCAATATTCCCATTCCTCTGCAACCTCTAAGTTGGAATACAATTTCCTATATGACCTTAAAAGAACAAAGGATAACATTTCTCTCTTTTAACTCTTAAAGATCCCAAATATTCAAGAATTTTTTATCAATAATGTGCAGGGATCAACTTCTACTAAAACACCATAATATATTCTGGGAGGGGGTAAAGAAAGGGAGGGAATGATCCAAAGTAATAATAATGAGAATAAATTTCTGCAAAATCAATTAGCTGTCAATTCCTCTTTGTTAGGAAAAAGGTAAAAATCTACAAATCCTCCTTTCTTGATAACCTTCAATATTTTCAATAGAAATGTTTACAACTACATGGTTGATTCGGGTGCATCCTCTAACTTAATGCCATACACAATATGCCTAGTTGAACGCTACACCTAAAGAATATGATATTCAAATAATCCAATTAAACCAATCAACCGTGAAGGTCATGGGAGAATTGAAAAGTGTGTTGATTAGACTAGAATCTAACCCAAAGGTGCATAAGATGATTTCCATTACTATGGTGGACATACCTGAGACATATGGGATTTTTTTGAGTCGAGATTGGTCAACTATGTTTAAAGGATATTTTTCTACTGTTTGGTCTCATGTCTGGCTACCCTATAATGGGAAGAAGAATCAAATGAGGGTGGGAAGAGAAAGGTACATGAAGTACATGGTTACAAACCTTAATGACCCAAATGATCCTATTATGTTTAATCACTCAATCGTGGGTAATTACAGCTTGGACATTTTTTTGGGAATTTCACCATTGAAATATCACCTTACATGGAATTAGACATGCAATATAAACTCCTTCATTGCACTCAGTTTTTTGAGCCCAACTGTAACATAGTATATAGGTTGAATACTAAATTTTATGTACAAACTAACTTTGATACAAATACTAACACAAAAAGTGATGAAATTAATTTTGAATAAAAAACTAACCCTTGTCCACAAAGCAAACTAATCCCAACTCTAGACATGTGGACCCTTTTCTTTGACAGATCCAAGTCTAATGGAGGAGTAGGTACTGGATGCATCTTGAAAGATCCTAAAGGTAAGAAAAATCTTATAGCACGTAGACTTGAATTCCAGTGCACCAAAAATACTACTGAGTATGAGGCTCTCATCCATGGATTAAAAAAATCAATAGATATTAACACCAAATTGATAAAGGTGTTTGGATATTTTGAAATTGTAATTAGACAAGTAATAAATACTATCCATCACATCTCTAGTCATATCAAACACTACCAGTAATAGGTATGGGATCTAATAACAAATTTTAAAGATTTTAATGTCAGTCATATACCTCATTCTCTTAATTATGATGTATATTTATTAGAAAACATTGCATCTAAGTTAATCCAATATGAAGGAATGATGCTTGAAACTTTATTGAAATGTTATACAGGCCATCGATACCTGATAATATCTTTAACTGAAGATTCTTCGATGATGATAAACAAATCATAAAATTCTTGCACATGAAAGACACTTTTAAAGACTTATCCATTGATGAACATCAACATGAACGAGAAATAAATGATTAGATGCTAGTTCCTCTAGGGATAATGATCACATAAAAAAGAGCTCAAACCAATACTATTCCTAGACCCATGGTAGGACTCGAGAATATCTATGAACTATGAGGAATTGCAGGAAAAGTTCAAGAAGGTGACCAACTTTAAGACCAAAAATTCAATCATGTAGTTTGAAGTCATCACTTTGGGAACTGATGATCATCCCCAAACTGTAAATATTGGTATCAATTGTTCTCCACAAGAAAAATCAAGATTTCATTAAATTGTTCAAGGAGTACAAAGATGTATTTTCATGGACATATGATGATCTTAAAACTTTTGATACTAGAATTATACAACATGTTATTTTGATGAAGCCGTAGATAAAACCCGTCCAACAAAAGCTAAGAAAATTGCATCCTAACTTAGAACCTCTAGTGAAGAAGGAATTGAACAAAATCATGTCTGTCGATTTGTTTTTTTCCTGTCAGACATTCCCAATGGATTTCCAATCTGGTCCCTATCAAGAAGAAGAATGGGGATATTAGACTCTGCGTTTATTTAAAAAATTTGAATAGAGCCTTGGAGAAAGACAGTTACCCTGTACCCCCGATGGAGAAAATATTGTAGTGTGTTTCTGGATTTGATATGTTATCCCTCTTAGATGGATTCTTAGGCTACAACCAAGTTCTGATTTCTCACGATGATTAGTTGAAAACAACATTAAAAACCAAGTGGGGAACCTATGCATATAAGAGAATTCCCTTTGGATTAATTAATGTAGGGGAAACTTTCCAGAGAGACATCGATGTAGAATTTAGGGGATTAATTGGAAGATCACTGGTGGTCTACCTAGACGATGTCACTACTTTCTCTAAGATAAAAGGGACCACATGAATAATCTAAGGTATATTTTCACCAGGTGTAGAAAATATGGCATCTCCTTAAACCCCATAAAATATATATTCATGGTAAATGAAGGAAATATCTTGGGGTTTGTAGTCTCCAAATTCAGAATAATGATATATATAGAGAGGATAGAAGGGATTTCTAAAATTGCCTTTCCCCATAATAAGAAATCTTTGCAGTCCTTTCTTGGAAAAATAATTTTTGTAAGGAGGTTTGTTCCAAGCTTCTCTTAGACTGTCAGACCATTCCAAGATATGATAAAAAAGGATGATGAATTTAAATGGGGTCCCAAGGAAAGGGAATCCTTCATAAAAATAATGGAATAAAAAGCAAAGGCTCCAGTCCTATTAATCCATGATTTTGATCAAAACTTCATCCTCTACACATTCATGGCTGATACTTCATTTGCAGTTGTCCTCACTCAGAAGAACAAGGAGGGGAATGGATTCTCATTATATTTTATGAGTTCAAGGTTACAGGGAGCAGAGCAGGACTATGTTGAGGTAGAAAAACAAGCTTATGCTGTTTTCAAGGCAGTAAAAACACTTCAGACCTTACCTGTTAAAATCCAAAACTAAGGTAATAGTGCCTTACACAGAGGTCCAAAATTTTCTTATACAAAAGGACCTAGGGGAGAAAAGGGCCAACTGGATGAAAAACTTGCAGGAGTATGATTTAGAAATCAAGGCTGTGAAAATTGTAAAAGGACAAGGTCTATGCAAACTTGCTACTAACTTAGAAGGAGTTTCCAAAAATGATGGGGAATTATATGATGAAGAGACTATGGTTGAAGAACAAGACTGCTATGTCCATGTTATATAAGACTCTTAGCACCATGAAATAAAATATTATTTGATGCATGGACATGATCCTCACTATTTGGAGCCAATAAAATGGAAGGACCTCGGGTTGAAGTTTTTCAAGTACCTGTTATCCCCTAGCCTAGGGATAACTAAGGAGATCATGTCTCGAGGCCCACCGGATATAGAAATGGAGTACCGAGAGCTAGAGGAATTGAGCATGGCCTTGGAGGGTCCCTCTTTTCTTCAGTGCAGTCCATTCATCACCACCAACAGTATCCATCCCACTAGCTTGGTACTGAAGTAACGATGGGTCTTGCTCCATGAGTTTATGAGTTCGGGTATCATCGTTTGTATCACTTTTATTTTTGAAGTATTTGAATATGTTGTATTGAATCCTTCTTCATTTCATTACATTTTCTTGGAAATTATGCTCTTTTCCTTGTTTATACTTGGAAGGGTAACACGGTGCCCTAGTAAGTTGGTTTCCCTTTAGGATGGGTTGCTACTGGGTGGGTTTGTGAAAATCCATCGTCTGTTCCCTCTATACTTACCACTTTACATCCTTATTCCTTCCATCCCCCTATCCTTGTTTGGGCATTGGGATTGGCTACGCTAGGAAAGGTTGTACCTTACCTTGTGGGAAGAAGGGGCTAAAGGCCCAGACGCTAAAAGTAGCTAGCAAGAGTTAAAATCCAATGTTGAAACCTTTGAGATGCTTCGCTCAAGGATCCTCGAGAAAGCTATGAAAAACTTCTCAGTAATAAAAGGGGACCCATAAGATACATAAACACTCAAGGTACTAGTTGATGGATAGGAGGTATCATCACGATCCAACTTATTATGACCATGGGCATGTAGCGGTATGACACTACCACCTATCTGGTCTCCAAACTAGGGTAGTGGCTCTTGGTGGAATAGCCAAGATAAAGGGGGTCTCATCATGAGCCAACCTTCTCATTTTCGTTAAATGATTTTGGATAATGCTGTCACCTCTGGTCATCAAGCATGACAGTGGCCCTCAACTATTCCCTTGAAGCACAAAAGCAAAAGATTAAAAGGAAAAAAGGTAATAATAAAAGGCAATGAATGGGATAGGAAAAAATTGCAGTTATGGCAAGGTGCAACTCTCCCTCTACAAAGGAAACCACATGTAATACTTTACATTTCCCTTTTATTACATGCACCCCATGCCCAAATACTTACCCTATGCCACCTCATACACTTACATGACTTGGATTAGATCCCACCTGGGAAACACCCCAAAATTAAGAAAGGTTAGCCCAATAGGACACCTTGAGACCTTATCCAAACCGAACTTGTCAAGTTGCATAACGTCTTTGAGCATTTGTCTGGGTTAAGGGGGGTTTGATGCACATGTTTAGGTAATTTAATTATTGGATGTGATTTACATGATATGATCCCTCTGACGTATGAACCCCTGGAGGGCGTAATTTTTGCTGTAGGACCTTGCCCGATGGATAGGTACACATGAGGGAATGATTAGCTCACACCTTCATGGGGGCTTAAATCCCACAAATGGATGCTGCAACCCTAGCTAGGGGTAAGAAGAAATTGAATATTTGCACCAGGAAAAAGAAAGATGTTTCCTTCAGAGGCACCTTGGCAGACCTAGACCCAGGGGGGAACTTTCTCTTCCACATGGAAATTTGTCTTTGAGGGCCTTGGACATCACCATCATGAACCTAGATTCCATCCAGAGCTAGGGTTTTCATTTTGGAGGCATTTATGAGCCTAGTGGCACGTGCGGGCATAATCTAAGGCCTTTGGAGGCCAAACACCCTACATTTTAGGCTCAACGTTCCACCTTTAGGCCTCAACATCACCCTACAAGGGAACAACGCCACTCTTGGAGGTGTATTTAGATGCTAATTAATTTTTGTTATGTCAAAATTGAATTTTATTGCAAATTGGCCAGATCGACCTTATTTTGACCTGGAAATTAATCAAAGGTCAAAATTTTGTATAAATAAACATAAAGTGCTCTCATTTTTACATCACAACTCAGATCTCACAAAAGGGAGGACTGAAATTTTCTCCCTAAAGGGGTTATTGGATGAAATTACCAAGTCACACTTGCTTGGAGGATATTTTGGATACATTTTGGATCATTTCTTGGTGAAATTTTGGCAAATCTAGGGTTTTTGTGCTTGATTATTCTTGGTGAAGTAAATAAATTTGAAATTTTCATTTCATGACAAATGTCTATGGTATGTTTACTTGTTCATATGTAATATTATGAAATTGATTGCTTGAAACCCTAGGAGTAAGAAACATAAGGTGATTCTTTCTTGCTTTTTATTTTGCTAGTTTTGCTTAAGAAGATCTTGTCTAGACAAACTTCTAGAGCCCTAAAGTGCTAGCACTTTAAAAGCTTTGTCTAGTTCTTATTGCATTAAATATTTTTCAAGAGTCTAAGGATAAGAGAAATCACTAGGGCCTAGAAGTGCCTACACCCTAGTTGAACCTTCTCTTTGAGGCTTGTTGCTTGAGAGCTTAAGGTACTACTTCTCAAGCTTCCACCTTGTTATCTTTTAGACACGTATAATCATTGTTGTCTCTCCAAGTTAATGTGCTGATATACTTGACTCCATAAACCCTAAAGGCACTAGTCTCTTGTCTCTCTTTTGTTGGAAGGTTGATCAAACACTCAAACACTATTCTCTTAAGCTATTACTAATTAAATATAACACTAATTTAGACTAGATCGCTAAATTTCTTGCTGCTGTTATAAATGTTTGCTACAACCATCTAGCTGCAAAATTTTTTCTGCATAATTGACTTTGAATGATAGCTAAACACTTCATGTCAGAAAATTGGTTTAGATTGATGGACAGTTGGTTTGGATTGTTGGTTGTCATTGATGTCAACCTTTGGATATTGATATTGTAGATTGATGCAAATTCTTAGAGATTGATGCCAACCCTTGAGTATGTCTGAAAGCTCTAGAGGTATGATTAAGGGACTTCAATTTGATTGATGTATAATGGTATGAAGTTTAATATATTTTCAAGTAAGACTATTCTAGATGTATAGTACATGTCATGCCATTTCCGGTGATATGTGGAACGTCACATAACTCCTCACGATTAGAGAGTTATGGCCATATGAAGTTGGAGAACCCTAAAGAGTTATCTAGAATCCCCTAGAAGGTTAAAGAAGTCAATTATTCTAGAAGCTCCTAGAAGAAGTGTACTAGTCAAATTGATGATAACTAGGAGTTAATCATGGGTATAGTTTTTGTATCAAGAAATAAATTAAATAATAAAGTGGTTGGAACAAGAAGTTAGTTAAGGGAAAAGAAGTTATGAATTGACTAATTATAGAAAAGTTAGTTGCAACAAGAAGTTGTGAGTAAAGATAAATTATTTAAATAATAAAGTAGTCAAAGTGGTTGTAAAGATAAATTATTTAAATAATAAAGTGTTTGCAACAAGAAGTGGTGAGTTTACTATTTATGGATAAGCCAAAGTGGTTGCAAAAGAAATTAATTAAATAATAATTTAGTTGCAACTAGAAGTGGAGAATTTACTATTTGTAGCAAAGTGAGTTAGAAGTGGACAAGTGGTTAGACCTAAAATAAGGAAAGCAGGTTAAGTTGGTTAGAAGGTAACCCATTGAGGAAGCTACATGGAAGTATAAATAAGAGAAAAAATCTCTCCCATTAGCACCTATTTAATATCTGTTTTGTGAAAGGTTATTTGGGCAGGTATTATTGATAGAGAAAAGTGCAGCAAAAAAAGTGCGGCAGGAAAAGTGTGGCAGAAAAAGTGTGGCAGAAAAAGTGCGGTAGGAAAATCGTGGTAGGAAAAGCGCAGCAGAAAAAGTGCGGCAAGAAAATCAAAATGCGGCCGAAAAAGTGTGGTAGAAAAACTGCGGCAGAAAAATTGTGACAACAAATTCATGGAAGCAAAACCACGACAATAGAATGCTACAAAATAAAAAGGTATGGTTTCATATGTATAGTGTTGAATTTATGAATCTGGTTGAGGGTTTGCCTTGTAAATCTGTTGGATTCCCTCTTGGAATTTTAGGGCTTATTGTAGAATGGTTTTGAGGCAGATCTATTGAAGTATATTGTTAGTGCACTTAGTTTGATTTATTGGCATATCTTGTGGTGCATTGCGACAAACACTTGTTAATGGTATTGGTATATGATTGGCTTATGAATGATACATCCTTGAGGATATATAAAAGTGAGGTTATGGCACATGGTTTGATGTAAGGGTTTATGGTATTTGGTTATGGATAGTGTGATGTATTTCTAAATAAATTTTGATGGTTATATTGGTATATGTGTTTGGTATATGGTTGAGGTACATGTTGGGTACATGGTTGAGACAAGTAGTTGATGAGTTGGAACATACATGAGGTGTATAGTTGATGATGTTGGTACATCTTGATGAGTCATAGTTGATGTGTAGTTGATGCATGATTGGTACATACTTGGTACATGGTTGGAGGAACTTGTTAGTAGTATTGTTGACACATGGTTTATGGATGATGTAGCATACTTGTCTTGGTATATTATTAGAATCACATATTGATCTTGGTGATGATTATGAGTTGTTTTGATATGCTTTGTTGATGCACATATTGGTGATATTGTGCATATGGTTGATATTTTTCTTAGTGATTGATCTTGGTGAGTAGATCTAATTTGGTTGATACAATACCTTAGTCTCTAAGCTCAGTATGGTATACAATACCTAGTATTTTAAGATACCATATCAACTACTGATTTCCATGATATGCAAATTATATGCGGAGGAAAATTACATACAATTCAAGTAGGAGTGGACAACCATGGTTCATGTAGTTGAAGAAATGGGAACAATATTCAATTAGGTATCTATCTTATCATCCAATCTACCTCAACATCCAGAAGACCGACCCGCATAGGCAATCAACCAGGTTTTTATATGTCTGCCTTCCTTATTGATGTTATTTTTGCGTACATCCCTAATCCATAAATGAATTGGGACTGGAATCTAGACTCTCCCCATATTCATTTATATTGATATGAACTATGGACAACTTTATATCGAGAGTTCTTCTATTATATTTGTAATTACTTTAATGCACCAATGTATCAATTGTTTTTTGACTAGAACCTGCAGAGGGTATCGGTTGAAGCATGAGAAAACTTGTAGGAAATAACATATTGGTACTTGGAAAATAATTACACCTACATTCACATGTATGGATGTAACGCTCCACCCCACCTATTACCCAAGTATGTTTCAGATAAAATTATGGCCAGGGAAGTGGCGTACGAAACAGTGCACGTTGACATAGCAACTACCTTGTAGACTGTGAACAAAAGGAGTTGGCCTAGTTTCCCGATCAAGCTAAGGAAATTCACATTGACAAATATTACGCATGCGAGGAAGGAGGTCTTAGCTCCGATAGAGCTAATAATTTGTACAGGGACAACAAAGAACCATGACCCCAAAAAATTTAGTGTATAACCACTATAAGGCCTTGAAGATGGTACCGTTGAAAATGTGTTGTCATTGGTGTCAAAAGGAGATTGTCTGTTGTATGTCTCCATGTGTCAACAAGCTTCTATGCATGAAGATTATGGATAATTCTTTGTATGTGAACATGACTATGCAAGAAATCAAGGAGTAATATTAGATATATGACAAAGAATAATAAATGAAGATAGCTGTGCAAACTGTGAACAAAGAATGGTCACCATTCAATGATTATTCTGTACAAAGCTAAGGAGGTGAATATATATGTTGGAGAGAAATCTACAGAAGATCAAAGAAATGGCGAAGATGATATATCCCACATTCATTGGGAAAACAGAGTTCAAAGAGTTTATAATGTAAAGGAATTATTACTTAGTTTGAATGAAAGTGAGCTGAAGAATTATGGAACCTTACATAAAATATTAACTTTTGAAGCGATTAGATCCTAACTGTTAATATATAGAAATCAATGGTTAAAATCAAACATTGAGGTTCGAGACTTGGTGGGCCAACGAAGCCATGTCAACGCCACATGTTTTTTTAGATGAATGCCACATCATAAGGATTCCACTTCAGTGATATAATAGGTAACTCTGCAGATGTTAGTTATGGTGCCACATGTCAGGACACATGTCAATGCCATATCATTCAATACATAAGAAGACATCCACATGGAAACCATCTCATCTGCCATATCAACACAAGAGATATATAAAAAATGACTAAGTACCAAGATGTTGCAGAGCAGCGAAGAATTGGAAGTATGTGCAGAGAAATGCAATAATCCCACGGCCCCGTGGATCCATGATAAAATCTTGGAAAAATAGTTAAGTATCAAAGATATGTCAAATGGTCAATGTCTCAAGAAATGACTAAGTATGAATATTGAATTGGATGGACGTACAAATCCACAAGAATCAAAGAAATGCAATAGTCCCACGACCCACGATGAAGTATTGAAATATGACTAAGTGTATAATGGCAGATGAACGAACGAACAAGAGATCACTTCTCAAAGTAGTGCGACAAACTCCACTTCCATGGTTGAACTTAAAAGACTTAGTATGGAACATAAAATATCAAAAGGAAAAACAACAAAGTACCAAGAATTGGATGGACAAATAAGTCTCAAAACATTACTAAGTGTTGAGATGTCACAGAGAAATGGAGAATCGAAGGTATGTAAAGAATAAGAGCAAGTCCTGCAGACCCACCATTCCATGAAGAATATAAAATCAACTAAGTGTCAAAACTTTGCAGAATTAGTGAGCGTGACAGAATATTGGGAAGATGAGAAGAATAAGAGAAAACCCACAGTAATATATTGAAGAACTGACTAAGTACCAAGTATGGGAGATAATATGGCCCAGAAGGAGATAGATCCGATAGCCTGAGAGGTAGCCATGTGTCAGAGAACCTATGGCCTAGAAAATTACCACAAGTCACAGATTAGATGGTCCAAAAGAACCATAGTGAAATTTTTGGAAATGTGTTTAAGTGTGGGTGCAAAATGAGTGTGGCAAAACTTGAGGGTTAAATTTGGAGGCCACAAAGGTGTAAATAAATGTGGCTTAGATCAACGAACCCGCGGTGAGACTTAGAAAAATTGTCTAAGTATTGGCAGAAGACAGATCGATGGTTAAGATCAATTTTAAGATTGATCGGATGGTTGTTGTGCATTATGGTTACATTGCATATTTTGATGGCTAGAGAAAAAATCAACGACCATGATTGATTCAAGAAGAAGATCCAATGATTTCACTTCATGACTGCATAGTTTGTTCTTGAAGACAATTAAGAAGATTCAAATCAAGGACAGATTGGACGACTATTGAGCGCTGAGGGTGTGTTGTGCGACGATGAAGAAAATTGATGAACGGGATTGAATCTTGGAACATATCCGAAAATATATGTACATTGATCTCATTCTTGAAAAAATCAAGCATGAAAAAGAACGGGTTTTGGATAGGCCATTGCATCTTGGTTTTGTGGAGATCTAGAGCTGAATACGTATTCTTTGGATATGTGGATAAATATTTGGGTGTGTATTTTTATATAAATATCCAAGATCTTGTGAAGTTTAAGTGTGTGGTTGTGAAGAGATGTAATGAAGAGTCTGAGTTCATAGGGGTACAATGGATGTGTGAATAGTGAAGCAAGAAGTGCGTGAAAGGTGAAGATCTCAAAGGTTCTCAGGAGGGAGAACGACTATGCGAGGATGGATGGGAGGTGCAAGGTCTAAGGAATCTCTAATTTCATGAAGAATGTAAGATGGTGGAAAGTAATGGAACAATAGAGACAAAGCAACAAATTTGTTTAAGTGAAGGATTGAAGAAAATAGTTAATTTGACACTATTGAAAACTTGAGGGGATTGGTGTCTCTTGTAGGTTAGTACCTACAAATTTTGTAGCCATGGGTTGGTGCCTACATGAAGAGATTATTTTACGCTGAACTAAGGAGAATGATATCTCTTGTAGGTTGGTTCCTGCAAACATTGTTGCTGAGTTGGTGCTCAGTCAAGGAGATTATTGTCTCCCGCAGGTTGGTACCTATGAGCATTATAACAATAGGTTGATTCCTATGAATTTTTTATAAAGAGAGTTTTGTGGTTTTCTCCCATTTGGGTTTCCACGTTAATATTTGTGTACTATTCTATAGTTTTTATTTTCTACATCTAATCATATAATGACTAATTAAAGTGGTAAAGAGAAAAAGTGGTAAAACTAGTTTACTACTGATTCACCCCCCCTCTAATAACATAAACCATAACATCAACCATATACCTCAAACAACATGCTAATCATCCATATACCATGTACCTCAAACATGTTCCATATCACTCATGATATGCCTCAACCAATTACCATAACCATGTGCCAATATATTCAATATATGCACTAGCAGTGAACCTCAACCGACATGTACCATACATCCAAGATGTTTCTTAAGGCATATACCAAAACTCACAAGGAAATGCCTCAAGCATTTTCCACAATATCACCAATATGCAACCTCATAACACATATAATAACTTACCTTTACATCTATAACTGACCTGGTGCCTCTGATCTTGATACACAGACCAACCTCAACCTCAACAACCTGGCACAAGAATTTCTCCTTAGTTCTGTCTTGTCATCACAAGAAAAATACCTCTTGCCACGCAGGGCCTTGCATGACAGGCACTAGGAAACTTGCGGGTGTGCCCTGTGGGACACTAGCTATATGACCCGTGGGGGTCATCCAGATTAGGGTTTCCTCATAAATTCCTACTCTCCTTTGCAAACCCAAAACTCCCGCACTTATTACTCTTTTGTAGCCTCAAATTTTTGTTGGATCATGTTGTCATTGATGCCAATGGTTTGATTATTTGGGAGATTGTTGGATCATATGTCATTGATGTAAATGGTTTGGTTTGATTGATGTCAAGTAATTGATTGATGATTGATGAACATTGATATGATGCCCTTGATGAGAATGATAGATGTCCAAGTGGAAACCAATTGATAAAGATGGATCATTGATATGATGCCCTTGATGAGAATGATAGATGTCCAAGTGGAAACCAATTGATAAAGATGGATAATTGATATGATTCCCTTGATGAGAATGATATATGTCCAAGTGGAAACCAATTGATAAATATGGATCATTGATATGATGCATTGATGAAGATGGATCAATGAGTTGTCATTGATACATGATGCATAGTTTATATATATGATGTAGTGGTGAATTGATGCTATGGTATACTAGTTATTTATACATGATCGATATAACATTCATATTGATTTGTTGTGGAGCATGAGCAAGCTATTGGAGAGCTTGGATGTGGGTCAGTTTGGACAGTGGAAGACATAAGAAAAAGTGATTACAGGTTGCAGAGGATCTGATCATGTGAAGAAAAGAAAAACCCTAGTTTCTCATAAGCATACGCTTGTTGCATTATACTCTGGCCGCGTTCACACGTGGGATACACTACTGACAGGTCGCGTACCTGTTGACAGATTGATATCTTTTGAGGATTGTTGCCTCATCTCAGTTGGTGCTGAGAATGTAAGCCGAGTCTTGCATATATAGCTGGTGCTCTTGTAGAGTTGTACTCTATTCAGTTGTTGCTGATAAACCCCAAGGATTGTAGTCCGTAATAAAAAGAAAATTGTACATACATCTTGTGTTATTTGTGTTCATTGTGATGATGACTTGTTGATGATATATTGCTGATATATGTTGCTGATATGTGCTCACATCTAACTGGTTATAAATGAAAGAAATGGGCAATGAATAAAATGTTGAATGCTAATTGATGAGTTTTAGTGCAAGAGGGAAGTTTTGGGAAAAAGAGCCCCACACTCATTCACCCCCCCCTCTAAGTGTGGTAGGTGTGTCTAACAATTGGTATCAGAGTGGGCCTTCACTACAAGCCTTAACAAGCTTGAAGGAGATCTATAGACACACAAATGGATGATGAAGTTCCAATTCTTGACGAGGAAAACTATTCTACTTGGAGAATAGAGATGAGAGTGTATTTGAAGACAATGGGAGAAGCTATTTGGAAGGCAACCATTGGTGGATATGTTCCATTGAAGAACAAGTCAAATTTTGTAGCTCAAAGGGAAGGAAAGAAGAATGATGCATTAACTCTCAAGACCATTCTTAGTGGACTCTCAAGCCCTATCAAAGAGAGCATGGGACAATGCACTTCCGCCAAGGATCTATGGCTAAAGCTAGAGGAGACATATCAAAGCAAGGAATAGAAAGAAGAAATTGAAGACCACTCCATCAAGATCATCAAAGGTAAAGAATCATCAAAAACTCTTGAATGCATTATTTCTAAATGTGATTTTGAAAACATTTCAAGTGAAGATAAAGAATCAAGTGATAATAGCACAAAGGAAGATCTTGAAGATAAAGGAAAAGAATTATGTGTTGATGTTGGCAAAAAGGAAGAAAGTGAAGATACTTCAAATGAAGGTAAAGAACACTCAAAAACCCTTGATTGCAATGATGATGATGAATTTTTCTCTACAAGTGAAGAAGAAGATGTAGAAACAGTTTGTGTAAAGTTGGATGGTATTTATCTCATGAAAAGAATAGAAGGAAATCTATTAAAACTTCAAAAGGAAATTGAAGAGGGTTTATACATGTATAGGAGTGATCATTTTTATACACACTATAACTATCTTTCGGATAACACTAAGAAGTTTCTTAG
>ML782939.1:0-32544 GCA_009831015.1 Picea engelmannii
TAGCAACATATTGTTCATCTTGCAGAGAAGATAGGGGGAGACATACCCACAGGGGGAGTCATTCTTATTCCCATGATTCCATGAGGAGAGATTCATTAGATGAAGGATAGAGAGATAGATGCTTGGAGAGTTATATGCTTGGAGAGAGAGCACATAGGCATGTTTCCAAGGGGAACAATGGTCACAGGGCTGGCAGGGATGATTTTAGGGGCTAAATTTCACTCATGGGCTAATTTTCCATGGATTTTCTAAAAAACAATATTCGCTATTCTAAAAATTATTCACCCAATCTCTAAAGGATAAAATTATTTTACCTTAAAAATCGCCAAATTTTTATACAAACTATATAAAATCCTTAGAAATTTGAATATTTTTATAAAAGAATCGCCAAACATTTATAGTTGGCATATGAAGGATCAGTAAGATTCGCCAAGGTTTCTACATTTTAAAATAAATTTCTATATGAGCGATATGTCTTCAACATTACATCAGAGTGATATCCCTTTTTCAAAAGAGGATATATTATTTAGAGGAAGCTCAAAGACATCTAGATAGGGGGAGCAACCCCAAGGAGAGTTCAGGCAGGGGGAATAGCCCCAAGGAGAGAAATACCCTTTTCCATTGATGTCAAAGGGGGAGAGATAGTCACATTGATGTGATTAACATGACTATTGATGAAGAGCAATGCCATGTGTACATGTTTCCATCAATGATTGGTGTTGACATTAATGTTGGTATTTCCATTAATGCCAAAGGGGGATACTATTGCAATATGTTGTCATTGATGTCAAAGAGTTGATGTCTTGTCATAGTATCATTAATGTATTTATTGATGGCCTATGTTTTCATAGATGTAATTGATGTCATAGATGTCAAGTGGTGTCATAGTCATTTATTGTCATGGATTGATGTATAAACAGGATGATGTAAAAGTTGTTCATTGTTGTCTTGTCATGGTTGATAGGAAGTACCAAATGGATGAAATCCAAAGTGGTCCAATTATGGTGAAATCCATCATGGGAAGACACTTTTTGAAGTCCAAATGGTTAGGTGGTTGAGTTATCCTGGATGTGTGGTTAAGGAACCCAAGGATTGATTGTGGAATATTTTAATGAATATCCGTGAATTTTTAAGTGAGACTAATCTAGATGAATAATGCTCATCATTCCATTTCTGGTGATATGTGGAGCATCACATAACTCCTCACGGTTAGAGAGTTATGACCTTGTGACGTTGGAGAACCCTCACATGTTGTCTAGAAGCCCCTAGAAGGTCAAAGAAGTCAAATTATTCTAGAAGCTCTTAGAAGAAGTTGGCCAGTCAAAGATGTTAGTCATGGATTAAGTGGTTGCAACAGGAAAACAATTAAAAATAAATTAGTTGCAACTAGAAGTGGAGAGTTTACTATTTGTGTATAAAGTGATTGTAAGTGAACAAAGTGGTTAGAAGTGGGTTAGCCCCCAAAAGAAGGAAGTTAGGTAAGTTGGTTATAAGATAAACCCTAGAGGAAGCTACTTGGAGAAGTATAAATAAGAGAGAAATGGTCTCTTATGAGTATGACCTTTGAGCATATTGAATATCCATTTGTGAAAGGTTATTTGGGAAGGTATTATTGATAGAGAAAATTCTTGGTAGAAAAAGTGCGGCAGCAAAATTGCCGCAGAAAATGTGCGTTAGAAAAATATTGGCAGAAAAAGTGCGATAGAAAAATCGTGACAAAAAAAGTGCCGCAGAAAAAGTGCAGTATAAAAATTACGTCAGAAAAAGTGTGGCAGAAAAATCATGACACAAAATGCGTAGCAGAAAAAGAAAGGAAGAAAAATCGTGGCAGAAGAATCACGGAAGCAAAACCGTGGAAGAAGAATCATGACAGTAGAACCGCGGAAGCAGAATCACAGTAACATAATCATGACAACTTATGGTATTTGGTTTATTGAGAGTATGTTGTATTTCTAGAGGTATCTTGTTGGTTATCTTGGTGATATTGTTGAGAGTTGTCTTGGTGATTGATATTGGTGAGTAGATCTAATTTGGATGATGAGATTGATGTGTCAGGCTATGTGGTGCATAGGTAATGCACTTGTGTTGGTATAGAATGTTGGTACAGTTTGACATATTTATTTCTGTCTACAAGCTGGGTCATGTACTTGAGGGTTGGATTCCTCTTCTCAGTTGGTGCTCAGATTTGTAGGTTGAGTCTTGCATTGAGAGTTGGTTCTCTTATGGAGTTTTTTCTCTATTTAGTCGTTGTTGAAAAAAAACCCCAAGGATTATAGTTCGTAATATAAAAGAAAAATGTGCATATATCTTGTGTTCCTTTTATTCTTCATGATGATGGTTTATTGATGATGTTTTCTACTGAGATATGATTACATACAACTTTTTATAAATGAAAGTAGTGGATGATGAGTAAATGGTGATTGGTAACTAAGGTGTTTTGTAAAGGAGTAAAAATATACCTACACTAATTCAGCCCCCCCTCAGTGTGGTCAGTGTGTCCAACAAGACCATAGTTTCCTAGTTTGAAATGTCGATGAATAAAATATTATGTTATGCATGCGTAATATTCCTCTCGATTTAAAATTAATCATAGAATTATGAAAACCAAACAATTATCTTATTCAAAGGAGTTATCAACTCCAAAATATATCCATGTATTCAAATTAAGTTCAGAATCATAATTCAATACTTATTTATTTGGCTATCCTATGCTTCACAAAGATACCATGGGAAAGAGTTCATCTCACCATACTTTTTCCCAACAAACCCTCATGATTCTATCCACCATTCCATATGCATTATTAAGTTTTTTGTTCCTTTCTATACTTACTCTCTAGGATCAGACATCCCCTTCTCTGTTACATAGTCCCTTGGGTGATCCGTCATTTTCCAAGGTGTTCTTGTGTAAGGAGAGTGTTGACTTACTACCAGACTCCCACTGGAAATCTATACCTAGTGGAAATCATAGGGTTCCAGTGTCCTAAAAATAACCTTCTTCCTGAGATTTTTTATCCTAAATAGCCATTATCTCATTTGTATCACACATATACAATCATCATGAGATATCATCATAACAATTTCACTTATTAATTCTTATTCATTTCATAAAGAAATTCAAATTTCCCAATATGAGAATATTTCTCATGATGTTTGGCTCTTACAACAATATGCATCGGTCTTCCTTATGGTCCTACACTATTGTCACACTCAATATTATTCCTCCTAAAATGTTTCCTCAACTTTCATTCATCCAAACAAATTATCAGTAATTATGCATATTATGCTTTCATTACAACATTTATGATAGCTCATGGAATGATCTCAAAAATGTATCTTACCAATAATTCAATCACTTCCAACTATTACTCATATGCATTATCTATCACACAAAGCTATAATATAATAAAACATTACCAATAAACTGATGTGCCAATACCCATGGCCACATCTATACAATGCATCCTTGCATTGACTCTAGAATACCACATATCTATGTCATGTATTCTTCCATGGTGAGTTGGAAGGTTCATCCAATGCATCCACACATCATCCAAACTCTTCCCCATTTACTTTCTTGATCATTCAGATACGTTCCTCTTCATTCCATACACAACACCATGAAATATAATTCTTTAGTTCTCTTCAGTTTTGGCAAAGAGGTTACAATCCAAACATTGGTTATACAAGGGAACACCATTACACACTTGTACAACACTATATACCTTCCATTATATCCAACCACCTCATGGCCTCACACATGGATAACTCTATTGGCATCCATTTCTAAAGTAGGAGTATGTCTCCTAACTTGACTTGGTCATGATTTCATAACCAATATAATATGACATGCAATTAAATTTCATATAATTGAATTCAAGAATTAAAAAACATTTCTATACTCAATGTCTTCTATCTTTACACATTAGTTCAAAAACTAAAGTTGGACTAAGGTAATTATTACCTCAATTCCCTTAAATATTTATGCATCATAAGCAACCCAAATGCATACCCACTTGGTTGTTATCACATTACTTGATGCTACTTTATCAATTAGTATTTTGTAGAAGCTCACATGATCCCTTCTTGATCATCATTCTTACCATCCTCATTTGTCTTTATATGGATGGTTGTCATATGCAACAAAAACATCATCAACACCTTCAACCATGCTATAAGCATTTTTTGTGGATACATAATCCATCATTAGTCATATTCAATTATCCTAACATCATTATTGCATATATAAAAATGGACTATTCTTAGTTCGCAAGCATGCCATATGCATGTCCAAGCATTTCCACATGCACTAATGCACATCAATATGAATCAATAATTCAATCGCATCATGTGTACTAATGCAAGTGTATTCTATATTCATTGTATGTGTCATGCATCACTTCCACTATGCACTCTAGTGCATATCCATTTCAACATCTTGTTCTCCATGTAGTTGTCCTTGAATTCTTCTAGATACATGCATCCATGTGCACTATCATTATGCTCATCTATGCATTGATTTTCCACAACCTAAACATTTTCCAACCATGTCCCACTTGGCCATTCTAAATTTCAGCCAATATTCCCTAATGGCAACTTATTCCACTTAGGTAATCATGCCCCAATCTTACCTTGTTGGAACCTTCCAGCATCTTGGAATGAGGTATTTTATATCATTCCATTACCTTGATATTGTAGTATCCTCTAGCTATATTAATCATTAACATTATGGAATCCCTTTCCATTACTCTAGTTTTCCATTAGCTTTTCTCAATTTTGAGTACTTTTGTTCACTTCATTGAGTAACTACTCCCAATGGAGTGATGCATCTATCCATTGTGACTTTTAAGTAAATAACCTTTATTATTCTATCCCTTGAATTCTTTGTACCTGTACCTGCTTCCATTGTGCACTTTGATAACACAAGTGGCTTTATTATTCTGAATATTTTTAGACAAAAGTGGATAATTCTTGGCTAGGAATTATTTTTTGGGAATTCCTATTCCTTCTCTTAGAGATGACTCACCCATCCCATGAATCATTCATTATCCATGATTTCTTTTATTTTATTTTGCAGAGAGTTCTTCATCCATCATTATATTTCCACCTTTATGGCTATGAAGTGATATGTTTCCTTTCTATGCCCATTAATGACATTCTTCACATGTGTGTTTCATGTTCCATGTGAGAATACCTATTTCTATGTCTTATATGTCATTCAGAGTTTGTAGCAACCAAATAATAAAATGACTCTGCTCTCCCTAATCCCTTTACTAACTTTCCATCACCTACCTTGTAGCTCTGCACTTCCCTATGCAAGTTGTTTATTTCCTTAGCTAACTCTATAAGCTCTTCCCTTCTTCCATGTCCATTGGACCCTAGAATTATACTTTGTAAGAGACCCACATGATATACATTTGTATCATATAATCTTCTTGTTAGCAATACCTTTATACAACACTCTCTACTTGAGTGTTCCCTTTCTCATCAACAATGACCTATTATTAAAGTTTAGGCCCTTTTTCCATTACCAGTCTATTACACTTCCAAATGTTCTTCAATACCTCTGCATAATATTCATAATTATAATCAACACTCTTTATGACCCAATACTCACCTTTAGCAACTACCTCTAACATCTATTTTTTTTCCAAAATTGACATTATTTGGAAGAGCTTCATTTTGAACAATTGTATGGTTCACAATGTTCAATCACCCTTTTTCCCACATCTTTATAAGCAACTAGATGCTTCCTAAGAGAACTTAATATTTCAATCATGTCATCCTTTGGATTACTTTTCCAACGATTATACTCATTCCTTATTATGATTTATTAGCTTAAATTTATGGCTCTCTGAAATCAACAGTTCACCCCTTTTTGCACCTATTTCACTTGTACAATAAATCCCAAGGCTTATCTTCTGCCACCTATAGAAATAAATATAGAAAGAACCAGGAAACATTTTGTATTAGGCATGGATAGTATTCTTGATTTTGAATACACGTCAACTCGAAGATTCACTATCTGATGTTCCATTCAATTTTTGCATCAATCTAGATTTGGAAATTTTGTCCTTTTTCATTTCCTCCAGACTTGAATTTTTAGCAAAAACTAGCTATCTCCCAAACATAATAAAACTGGAAAACAACCCCTCAAGACAAATTTGTTTGGATTCATGAGTAGGTAAAATGTTGAATAAGCAATTTTTTCTTGATTGATGGTATGGGGCCCTTTTTCTTTTGAATATTTCAAAAATTCCCCAAAAGTTCCTAGGAATAGTGGATTTTACCATGTTTGAGAACCTCTCCACTCCAACTCCTTTATAATTTCACTATAATCCAAACTAGTTATTATCATGCCTATATTTTGGACTCCCTATAAAAAATTTACCTTCATCTAGGCCCTAATTACTAAGCACAACCTACATCTTCAAAAGTCACTAGTTTGCATTTTTTGGAAAAATGAATCATAATTGGAACATGGCCCTAACTAACACTTTTGTACCCCTCGTCACTATGGACATACCCCTCAAATTTCATCTAAATTTGAGTTAAAATTCTCTTGTTATGGCCAAAATAAATTTTTGGCTCGAGACTTTTTTGTAAATTGTCTATTTTCTCCTTCCCTTTCTTCCTCCTCTTTCTCTTCTTCTCCTTCTATTCCTTCCTCCTATTCTCCCTTTTATCCTCTTTGGATATTACTAAAACCCTATTTCTCTTGCATCAGTGATCGATGATTTCCCTTGCATTGATGATCGGTGATTTCCCTTGCATCGATGATTGGTGATTTTCTTTTCATCAGTGATCGATGACTTTCTTCGCATCGGTGATCGAAAAATTCCTTTGCATCAGTGATCAAAAAATCACTTTTCATATATAAATGGTGAATTCCTTTGCATTAGTGATTGGTTATTTTCTTTGCCTCGATGAATTCCATACTTTGTAGAATTTCACCGAACTCTAATCACTCCATCATTGATCGACTATTTTATTTTCATCAATGAATTCCTTACTTCACAGAATTTCAACAAACTTTGATCACTCCATCAATGATAAACAATTTTATTTGTATTTGTGAATTCCTTACTTTACAAAATTTCGCTAAAATATGATCGCTCCATCAATGATCAATGATTTTCTTTGCATCGATGAATTCCTTACTTTGTATAATTCAACCAGACTCAGATCGCTCCATCGACGATTGAAAATTTCCTTTTTCGACGATGTATGAAAAATTCACGTCTTCATAGTATTTCT
Source organism: Picea engelmannii (assembly GCA_009831015.1). Taxonomy (NCBI): domain Eukaryota; kingdom Viridiplantae; phylum Streptophyta; class Pinopsida; order Pinales; family Pinaceae; genus Picea; species Picea engelmannii. The sequence goes on from ML782939.1 coordinate 7,255, forward strand.
CCACACCCCAAAACTTAGAAGTTTTTGACTAAATTTAGGATGAATCTGGGTCCTCGATTTCAAAATCAAATGTAATCTTCATCATTGATTCATAAAACTCTATGCCATGACCCCTGCCTTCTGCCACCATGGTGCTACCAACATGGAACATATTAGTACAAATCATCGGTATGTTCCATGTCATCATCTGTATGGAATTTGTTTTTCAAAAATCTATAAAAAATATAATTTTCAAAATTTCATAATATTTTTTTTCCAAACAATTTCTTCGATGAACTTAAAAGTTTTAACCGATCTAAAATGAATCTTTAACATTGATTTCCAATTCGAATTCGATTTGGTCCATTGTTTTTACTAACTCCCCATTCTCGATGAAAAACACAAATTCAACCTTCTAGGCCAGATTTAACTCTGCAACTTGCATATTGATTGCATTGATCATCTCCTAAACCATTCTGAGTGCAATTTGACCTGAATTTTTTTAGAAATTTGGGCATTTCACTCTAGTTTCACAAATTTCTCCAAATTTTTCATATATCAAAACTCTACAATGATGAATTAACCAAATTCAAACTAGTTTTTGGCCCATACGGGTCCATTATTGAACCAAAAGTTGTGATACCAATTGTAAAATACCCTTTCCTTATGAATACAAAATTAAAATGCCCCAATGCAAATAAATCAAACACAGGGAAATAGGCCCATTAAATTGACATGTAATTAACAACATAATAAAAAATATGAATGCATCTAATTAGAAAACATAATAGCATTCAAAGAAGAACACATGTGCATGCGTGCAAACACACGTGCGTGCACGCCCAAACACACACACGCACACAATAAAAAAATCATATATAATAAAACAAAAACTTATCTTTTAAATTGTTGAACCAACTGGCTACATACAGGGGACATTCCTCCTAGCCATAGGATCATTGTTCATTTTATTTCAACATCAAATAACTCATAAGTTGAGGCTATGAGTCTACAAGGAGGTATTCCTGTCTTTTTTGTACACTCTCCACATTCAGTATCCAAAAACCTAGGTTCTAGTCCAACAGTGGTTCCAATCCACCTGCTCTCTTCACCTCAACCTTCATAACCCAAGGAATGAGATCCTTCTTCTCTGCCATGCAATCCCTTAGACGTTCCCACTTACCTCTAGGGTTCTAGTTCACTTAGTTGGCTAGAAATATAATAGATGGGGTTTCCAATAAATTTCATCTTTACCAAGAGTACTCATAACAACCTTCTCAAGGATCTTGAGCTATTTCCCCAACAGGAAAATGCACAATAGGCACACAACCTATTATTTTACAGGAAGACATGCCACAATTTTAGAATAAACACAACCCAATAATGGTTGTCTCCAAGCACATCATGGTTGGTTATGTTTTCAACACCCAACTCCCCTCTTTCTCTCCAAAATCAAAAAGTAAAAAATGCCCTTTTTTCCCATTTGAAATTATTTTTCTTCCATGCATGTTGACTGTCACATTTCCCAAGGTTGATTTTACTCAGGCCTTGCTCTTAATAACTAGGTGAGGTGACTTTCTCATCCAAGCTCTTACATGAATTCATGGATTGAGTGTGTAATAAGTCAAAGGAGGATTAGATGGTAAATATGCATCAACTTAGACAAATTCCATGGGTTTCCCCCTACATTCCCCTTTACCCCCTCTCTTGTGGAAGCACAACCCCCCATTGATTTTATCCCTCTCGTATCCTAGCCAACAATTATTATTTTTATTAATTAATTCAATGTATAGAATACATAGTTCATCCCTTAGCCATATTAATAAATACAGGTTCTTTGACCCAATTATATCGACTCACCAACCTAATTCACATTTACACAATTACATTATAACTTGCAGGGATTAAAATTGGGGGATATTACATTTGGTACCCTCTCTAGGTGGAAGGATACATCTTCAATAAACTTTGAAATATGTGTTTTGATATTGCATATAGTGATAGATTTTTCCCTACATTATATTCTTGCATTATTAAACATCATTTGTGTCGACATTATTCCTTAGGTTTGAACCTATCAGGTTGTGACAATATCATCTCTTATTTGTTATGGGTGTTAAATTTTATGATAGTACCTACCCTTCATGGACTACTCTAGTTAGCATTCCTCTTTCCATTCGATTCCCATGTTATGTGATTCTTATAGGCTTGGGAACCCATATTTAGCCCCTCAGTGACTTAAAAATTAAGACTTCATACTTATCTCTTAATCTTTTTCTAGCCATGCCCTAAAGGGGTTCCTATTATTTTTGTTTCTTTATGGTTTCACTTGTTTATTGTTTCTTGTTTCTTGGTACATATTACTATGCTACCATTCACTCCATCTTCCTTATTTATTTTGTAGTTACTCTTGACCTTATCCATTTACATCTATTGCCTCTATTTTGTGACCTTGTACCCTTAGAGAAGACCTTCATGAGTGAACATAACTCACCCCATATATTTTTTTCATTTTATTTTCATATGCTTGTTCCATGTGCTCGGAATGTAGTTGCATGTCTTTGAGCCACTCGTTTTCTCCACTATAGCATACTTTTATCTCTTTTTTTTTCTTTCTAAAACATGAAAAAGATAGTAAAAATAATAAAAAAAGACAAAAAAGAAAAGGGTGGGGGGGGGGGATAATTTTGATCTATATTTGATTTAGTTTGAGTGACAACCATCAATCATTATCTCCCTTGAACATAGCATCGTTTTTCATCATTTTCCTTCAATTGGGATTTAGTATTTTCTTAGGAATAATACCTTAATTTTGAGCTTGTGCTCCTCCAATTGGTTATTCTTCCAGTCACCATGGAGATGTTGGATTACTGAGAGGGGGGGTGAATCAGAAATAGAGAAATTTAATCATTTTTAACCATATAATCCAATTGTTATATCAATGTATCATTATCATCCAATAACTGCAGAGTAAATAAGCAATGAACAAATGAACAATCATACACATACATAGTACACTGGTGTTTTACGTGGAAAGCCAAAGCAGGAGAAAACCACATAATAATTTTTCTTATATGTCTTGAAGAATTAAATTCATTGGAAGTAACAACTTCCTTTTTTTTCCACTTGCAACTGGAAGGAGGCTCCAACCCCCTAGTTTCTCAGGCTACAACCTGAGGGAAGCTCCAACATCCCAATTCTCTAGCTACAACTAGAAGGAGGCTACAACCCCCTATGTTCTCCGGCTACAACTAGAAGGTGGCTACAACCACCTATCCTTGCTTCGTCCAACCGCCCTGAAGTATAAGTAGAATGATGGAACCACTGTCACACTATCACTGTGAGATATACTGTTGTAAACATGTACCAATCAACCTACAACAAATAACATGTACCAATAAACTGCACCATGAATCAACCATGCATCAACCTATACCTCAACCTGTACCATAAAAAAGTGCATCAACCATGAACCAACCTATACCAAACAACTTGTAGTCAACCTGTACCATAAACAAGTGCATCAACCATGCACCAACATGTACCTCAACCTGTACCATGAACAAGTGCATCAACCATGCACCAAACCTGTACAAATAACCTGTCACAACAACTTGTCCAAATAACCTATCACAAAAACCTGCCTCATCAATATTATCAACTAAATCAGATCTACACACCAAGATCAATCACCAAGACAACTCTCAAAGATGTGCATCAACCAAGCATAACACAACAACTCATAATAATACAAGTATGCTACATCATCCATAAACCATCTGTCAACAATACTACTAACAAGTGCCTCCAACCTTGTACCAAGTATGTACCAATCATGTATCAACTACTCATAAACTATGACTCAACAAGATGTACCAACATCATCAACTATACACTTCATGTATGTGCCAACTCATCAACTACTTGTCTCAACCATGTACCCGACATGTACCTCAACCAAATTCCCTCATCAATTTCATCATCCAAATCTGATTTGTAACTCTGTAATAGACCTAGTGTATATTATCACATACCTACAAACCTTCTTTAACTTTAACAACAAGAAACTAGCAGTTTCATCAAACTTTTCTTTAGTCTCACGTGACTAGTTTTGGATTAGTCAGCAACCCTAACTTGAAATAATCATAACTATGTACATGTAATGAATAAAGATCTGAAACTGATATACAATATTAGTCAGTGTGTTTTATGCAATTCCTCCAGGTTTCCCTTCTTGAAACCTATCAGAAAAGGAGTTATAGAAAACATGGCACACCTTGTTGAATTATGGCTTATTCTAGAGAGCGACCTTGTAGAGCGTGCCCCGCATGAAATATTTTTTGAATCGATTGGAAAATGTTACAAAGAATAACAAAGAATGTAATAGAACTAAAATTTTTTGCATTAATAAATTTGGATCTGTTATGAAGAAGTTATGACATTTTTTCCCGAAACACCTGTTTTAGACTAGTTTCAGGACTAGCCACAAATCCTATTTTCCACGTAGTGTAACTCCAAAAACACAACGACCCACAAGTTGAATTTGTTATCACGGATAACTTGATATGTTTCCTCAATGACATAGCAATTTAACGGTATGAATAATTCTATAAAAAACGTTATTGAGAAAATGGTGAGATGACCTGTAAATAACATACCTTAGAAAGCATCATCAAAAGAATTTATCCTCCCTTGAATTACAACCTTATTTTCTTCACCTTCCTTCTGAAATTCAGCTTAGATATCCTTGGGTTACCTCAGAAACCTATAGGTATTCAATATTCTCAAGTGTGATCTAAAATGAGAGAGCCTTGACTCTTATTTGTACTCTCCAAGTAGCTTCCTTAAAAAGATCTGCTAGGTCACTTTGCCCAGTTTCCTTATTTTAGGGTTAACCCACTTCTAATTTATCCATTAAATTTATTATTTAAATAATATTTTTTGTATTAAATTTGAATTATAGTACACTCATCACTTCAGTTTATTATTTACCTTCTAAAATCTCTTAAACCACTTTGACTACTTTGACCTTTTGGGGCTTCTAGATGACATATGAGGGTCCTCCAACTTCGTAAGCCATAACTCTCAAACCGTGAGGAGTTATGTGACGTTCCACATACCACCAGAAATGGAATGACATGTAATATCAATATAGAATAGTATTACCAGCAAATATATCAAAACTCATGCCATTATCCATCAAACAAACTTGGGTCCATTACCCAAAGTTGGGTTCTCCAACTTTTTATGGCCATAACTCTCTAACCGTGAGGAGTTATGTGACGTTCCACATACCACTGGAAATGGAATGACATGTACTATCCATATAGAATAGTCTTACCTTCAAATATATTAAAAATCATACCATTATATATGAAACAACCTTGGGTCCATTACCCAAACCTTTGTGCTACCAAAATTCGCTATTGGACTTTCTCCAAGGGTTGACATCAATCTAAAATATCACTCTCCAATGGTTGAAATCAATGACAACCAACAATCCATACCAACTATCCATCAACCTAATCCAACTATCTCACAATATCCCCCTTTGGCATTGATGGCAAAACAAACATTGATGGCAACACTTAGTCATGATAACATTCATGCTTATACTCTTCATCAATGTTTCTATCTCTCCCCCTTTGACACCAATGGAAAAGGGTATCTTCCTTTGGGGATACTCCCCCTGACTAAACTCTCTTTAGGGATGCTCCCCCTGTCTACGTGCCTTTGATTTTTCTTTTTGTTTATAAGCCTCTGATTACTCTCTTTCCCTTCATATGAATAATATCTCCCCCTTTGACAAAGGGTATCACTCTGAAGTCATATCGCTCATTCTTCCCTTGTGAAAATCACTCCCCTTGGAAACATGCATCTATGCTCTCTATTCAAGAATTTACCTTTGCATATGATAAATCTCTCCCCCTATGTCCTATTTATGGTGCTTCCTCGTGTACATCTAAGACATATAAGATAAGAATTCAAAAGAATTCATTTTGGAGTAGAAATTGCTCCTAGTCTCTGGCGAAGATAGTCAAGGGCTTCCCATGGAAGCGGTTTTGTAAAAATGTATGACACTTGTTCTTTTGTTCGCACATATTCAAATATGATTTTATTCTCTGCAACCTGTTCCTATAGAAAGTGATACTTGATTGGAATGTTCTTCGTCTTGGAGTGCATCACTGGGTTTTTTGAGATACCGATGGCGCTTGTATCATCAAAATAGATTGGAATGGGATCATCATACTCAACCTGTATATCTGTCAAAGTTTATTTTGTGCATAGAACCTGTGTACAACATGATGTTGCTGCAATATACTCTGTCTCAACTATAGATAAGGATATTAATGATTGCTTATTGCTTAGCCAAGATACTAAACACTCACCCAAGTAAAACGTTGCTCCATTGGTGCTTCATCGGTCATCAATGCAACCTGCCCAATCTGCATCTTTGTAGGAAATAAGTAATAGATCCTTTCCTTTTGGATACCATAATCCAAACTCTTTTGTTCCTTTGAGATATTTGAAAATCCTCTTCACTGTTAATACATCTGATTCCTTTGGTGCTTGTTGAATTTGTGCCACCTGTCCAACTTCCTGCATTACATCTAGTCTAGATGTTGTCACATATAGTAAGCTAACATTCATTGACCTGTATTGCCTCTGGTCTGTATACTTTGAATCATCATCTTTTCTCAACTTGCAACTGGTTTGCATAGGAGTGGTAACTGGTTTGCAATATTCCATTCCGAACCTATTTAGCATTTCTCTGATATACTTAGTTTGAGAAATAAAAATTCCATGGTTTCTTTGACATATACGAAGACCCAAAAAGAAGGGTAGTCCTCCAAGTAATGACATTTCAAATTCATTTTGCATATCTTTTGTACATTTCTGGCTTAACCTGTCATTAGTACTTCCAAAACAATATCATCAACATAAATTTCAATTAATAAAATATTACCTTGAGTTACCTTGATGTAGAGGTTGTTGTCTGCACTTCCTTTCCATAGTTCGTAGTGAGTTTTGCCATTGTTGTTTCTGAGAATTAATTTGTTTTAAATGTGATCTGATTTATGCATTGCATGTGTCCAAAAAATATTTATCAATTTGGAATCCATTAGCATTATTCGAGCCATTTCCTGTGTAATTATCATCCATTATGATAATTTTCCTTTCTCCCTAAACCACTCTCTGAACCAATCTATGAATACATTCTCTCGTCCACTATAATATATCTGTCCAAACCTGATAAGTGTTCTTACGAATCCATCTCTGTCCATACTGTCAAAGACTCTACTTGTGCAACTGTCCATAATGCTGACCCATTTATCACTATACTATCATGAAGTCTTGATTAATCTATCAAACTGTACTTGTGCTAACTGATTGCTCTGAATCTGTCTTCTCAAACTCTGCAAGTTTCTCGGAGGATGGTTCTTTGGTCTGTCACAACTATCACATAGACTCCCCCTGTCTAATATTCATATTATTTGGGAGTCTCTAGGACAGATGGCTCAAAACAATTCCTGCTCTAATGTGTATTCATCATCATCTTCATTGGTAGATTCATGATCATCTTCATTGGTAGATTCATTATCTCTTTGAGCTCTGACTTCTTTCTTTCTGTCTGTGGATTCATCTTTCACTACAATGCATGAAAGTACAATCTCTTGAACCTATTCCTTATTTTCATGTCCTTTCTTTCTTTTAGTTATTTTCCAAACCTTTATGTATCTAACATCTTTCCTTTTCTTAGTAGAATTTTCTACATCTCGTTTTATTTCCAATCTTGTGATCTCTGGTACCTGGTCTTTTTTCACCTGTTCTTCCTGTTTTCTTATCCATACTTTCTTATATATGATATCAGTATTCTCTTTCATGGAGGTATCGATCATGATTCTACAATCATTGGCTATGTGTCCATAGTTATGAAAATTGTAACACTCAATGTTACGTGCGACCACATAGGCACTTCTTGCTTGAACATTTCTTTTATAATCCCTGCAATCTGCAACCTTATGTCCAAAGTTAGTATAATAAAAACAATTACCATAAAATAAATTTGCATACCTGGGAGTGAATGATCTTCTTTGTGGCATAGTCCTTATGAATTTTTTCCTTGACTGATCATGATCATGATTGAAGCTTCTTTGTGGATTGAACATGGATGTTCTTCTTGAATATGTATCTTCAATAGTTTTCTTAGATTTTGGTTGACCATGATTCCTTCCTTTGAGTTTTTTTGCATAACTCTTTCTATTTTCTTCATTCTTCTTTTCTAGCAACCTAGAGTGCTTCTCTTCATTCTCTATAATTGATGTGGATGTTTTTGCCTCTTCAATGTTCGTGTTGACCTTGACGATTTTACTTCTCAATGTGACAACTTCCTCTTCAAGCTTCTCAACCTCTTCTTCTGTCTTCATTATCTGAGACTTCATGACTTCTTCTATTCTTTTCGCTTCTTCAAGATGAATTTTTAATGTGATTATTTCTTCTTCTAGTCCTTTCTCTTCTTCACCAAACTCTGCCTCAAGCTGGTTTAGATCGTTAGTTCTTTCCTTAAGATGATCTGTCAATATCTTCTCTCTCATTTCTTCTTCTTCCTCTTGTGATGCTATGTTGGTTTCCAAACACTTCTTTTGATATTCAAGATTTTCTTCGATCTTTCTGGCTTCTTCTAGCTGAGTTCTTAAGTTCTCGATGACCTATTGGGCTTCTTCAAAAATGTGAACACTTTCCTTTTGTTTCATCAATTCTTTCTTGAGTGAATTGTTTTCTTCTCTTAGTTCATCTAAAGCACTAATCAATTCTTCTTCATAATTGTCTTCCTTTTCAATTAGTTTTTCTGTCTCATTTCCTTCATGGAATTATATTTCAATATGTCTACATTTTCACAATTAAAACAAAACAACATACCTTTGGTGATTATGTACTCTTCATTTTCTGAATCTGCTTGACATGGTGAACATAATTCTTCTTGATTTTTATATGCATCTTCTTTGACATTTTCTGAATCTATGATGGGTGAAGAATATATGTCATGTAACTTATCCCAAATTTCTTTTGTTGATGAACATTTACCAACCCTTTCTCCTACCGGATTAGGTAATCTTTCCCAGATGAAATCCATTGCTATTTTGTTATTCTTCCTCAATTCCTTCTTGGCTGCAGTATTTTCCCTTTTTGAACTATCATATCCTATAACAACTGATAGAGAAATATAATGTCCATGTGCCTGTAAAAATACTTTCGTCCTTATGCTCCACATCTCATACTTAAAACCATTATGACCATTAAACATTGGTACTCCATTCTCAGAATAATCCATGATCTCCTTCTAGTGGTTAAATTGTTTTCTAAAGGAACCTTCTCTAATACCGATTTTTGGATTACTGAGAGGGGGGGTGAATCAATAATAGATCAATTTAATCCTTTTTAACCATATAATACAAGTTTTATATCAATGTATCATTATCATCCAATAAATGCAGAGTAAATAAGCAATGAACAAATGAACAATGATACACATACAAAGTACACCTGTGTTTTATGTGAGAACCCAAAGTGGGAGAAAACCACAGAATGATTTTTCTTATATGTCCTGAAGAATTACATTCATTGGAAGCACCAACTTCCTTTGTTTTCCAGCTACAACTAGAAGGAGGCTCCAACCCCCTAGTTTCTCAAGCTACAACTTGAGGGAAGCTCCAACTCCCCAATTCTCTGGCTACAACCAGAAGGGGGCTACAACCCCCTATGTTCTCTGGATACAACCATAAGGTGGATACAACCACCTATCCTTTCCCCGTCCAACCACCCTGAAGTAGAAGTAGAATGATGGAACCACTGTCACACTATCACTGTGAGATATACTATTGTAAACCTGTACCAATCAACCTGCACCAAATAACATGTATCAATAACCTGAACCATGCATCAACCATGCATAAAAATATAACTCAACCTATAATAAACCTGTACCATACAAAAGTGCATCAACCATGCACCAACCTTTACCAAACAACTTGTAATCAAACTGTACCATAAACAAGTGCATTGACCATGCACCAACCTGTACCTCAACCTGTACTATGAACAAGTGCATCAACCATGCACCAAAACTGTACAAATAAACTGTCAAAACAACCTATCTCCTAAATCTTATCAACCAAATCATATCTAGTCACCAATATCAATCACCAAGACAACTCTCAAAGATGTGCATCAACCAAGCATAACACAACAACTCATAATAATACAAGTATGCTACATTATCCGTAAACCACGTGTCAAAAATAATACTAACAAGAGCCTCCAACCTTGTACCAAGTATGTACCAATCATGTATCAACTACTCATCAACTATGACTCATCAAGATGTACCAACATCATCAACTATACACCTCATGTATGTGCCAACTCATCAACTACTTGTCTCAACCATGTACCCGACATGTACCTCAACCAAATTCCCTCATAAATTTCATCATCCAAATCTGATTTGTAATTATGTAATAGAATTGGTGTGTATTATCACATACCTACAAACCTTCCTTAACTTTAACAACAAGAGACTAGCATTTTCATCAAACTTTCTTTAATCTCACATGACTAGTTTTGAATTAGTCAACAACCCTAACTTGAAATAATCATAACTATGTATGTGTAATGAATAAATATCTGAAACTGATACACAATGTTATTCAATTTGTTTTATTCAATTCCTCCAGGTTTCACTACTTGAAACCTCTCAGAAAAGGAGTTATAGAAAAAATGGCACACCTTGTTGAATTATGGCTTATTCTAGAGAGATACCTTGTAGAGAGTGTCCCGCACAGAATATTTGTTGAATCGATTTGAAAATGTTACAAATAATACTAAAGACTGTAATATAACCAAATGTTTTTGTCTTACTGAACTTGGGTCTTTTATGAAGAAGTTATGACGTTTTTTTCCTGAAACACCTGTTTTAGACTAGTTTCATGACTAGCCACAAACCCTATTTTCCACGGAGTGTAAATCCAAAAATACAACGACTCACAAGATGAATTTTTTACCACATATACTTGGATATTTTTCCTCAATGGCATAGAAATTTAACGGTCTAAATCATTCTATAAAACAATTTATTGCGAAAATCGTGAGATGACCTGTAAATAGCATACCTTAGAAAGCATCATCAAAAGAATTTATCCTCCTTTGAATTGTAACCTTCTTTTACCTCAGAAACCTATAGATATTCAATATTCTCAAGTGTTATATAAAATGAGAGATCCTTGCCTCTTATTTATACTCTCCAAGTAGCTTCCTTAAAAACATCTTCTAGGTCACTTTGCCAACTTTCCTTATTTTAGGGTTAACCCACTTCTAATTTCTCCATTAAATTTATTATTTAAATAATTTATTTTGTATTCACTTTGAATTATAGTACACTCATCACTTCACTTTATTATTGACCTTCTAAAATCTCTTAAACCACTTTGACTACTTTGACCTTTTGGGGCTTCTAGATGACATATGAGGGTCCTCCAAATTCGTAAAGCCATAACTCTCAATCTGTGAGGAGTTATGTGATGCTCCACATACCACCATAAATGGAATGACATGTAATATCCATATAGAATATTATTACCTTAAAATATATTAAAACTCATACCATTATACATGAAACAACCTTGGGTCCATTACCCAAACCTTTGTGCTATAGGAATTCGCTACCAGACTTTCTCCAAGGTTTGACATAAATCACTAAGGGTTGACATCAATATACAATATCACTCTCCAATGGTTGACATCAATGAAAACAAACAATCCATACCAACTATCCATCAAGCTAATCCAATTGTCTGACAAGAGAAATATCCCATACTTCCAACGTTGTTTCTTTACATCTTTGGTCCTGTTAATGTCAATGTTTCCTAATACATCATTTTGTTGTGATATATGTTCAAGGGAATTTTTGAGCCTGAATTAAATGTTCTACAATTTTATTGACCTTTCATGTCGACCATCCTTATGTCAGTTTGTACTTGGTGGTTTTCTCATTTCAAAAGGAATTCTTGGGTATTATTTTATGCCAACTGATGTGGGACACCTTATTTCCCTCTTGGCAATGGATCTCTTCCTATCAACACCAAATCATTATCTAGGAATTCGGTATAGAAACCCTAGTAGTACCTTGGGGCCTACAGACATCAATGATAGTTTCCATCATGATTGATAATGGGTTCACATCATTAACCCCTAATTGATCGATTCTCCAATTGTTTTACTTCATATCATTTATTGATCCTTGTGAGATTGTACTGTTTACCTTGGGGTCCATTATCATTATTGGTGGGTCCCCTCATGTTTGTAAATGTATTTCATCAATGGATGGTAATTAGATGGTTTCTATCATGCTCGAAATTACTTTCATTTATTTTCATGATGTAGATTCACACAATCACAAATTTGGGATTGAATACCTTGGCTTAGGGGAATCCTCCATTGATGTTATCATATTGATTTGTGCAATATTATTCCACTCATTTATGAGTACTTTGAAGACCATAATGCACTCTCTTTTGTTCTAAGTGTCTTCTTGACATATATTGGTACATAGATCCACTTTGTATTTTCTCGTGGCTATGATATTTTCTAACATGGATCCACTGTTTATTTTTCATGGCCATGGTCTTGCATTTTATATACTACATGGATTCATATTGTACTATATTGGAAACTATTCTTATTGATATATCTGAGCATGGGTATTCCCACCTCAAGGATGACTTATATATGATTGGTTGGTTTTTACCTATAGGTACTTCCTGGTTCCTTGATCCACACAAATCATCTTTATTCCACTCATGAACAATTAGTATTGTGATGTATTTCAGCCATCAGTTCCTCTTTTGACCCCATACATTAGGGTGAATATGTTACACTTTTATTTGGCACCATAGGCTAAGGTAGATGTAGAAGACAAAAATATGTTATCAGATCATGAAGAGTTTTCTCATAGATTACATAATTATGAAAAGAATATTGTGGTCACACTTTTCCTAGGGATAATGGTGACCATTCATGCATTTCCTTGGAATAAAAAAGAATGCTTTCTCTTTATCAATGCAAAGGTTGTAACCAACTCTTAAGGCTTTGAAAAGCATAAAAAATCATGAGGTTATCCAAGGACAGTTGATGACGGCGATTTCATGAAATCCAAAAGGATTACATGAAGGTCATGCATGGCTTGTATATTCATTTTTTTCATGCCATGCAATATATTATTAGCTCCAAGCTTGTCTTAGTAACTTGTACTAGTATTTGAATCTCCAAAACAATAATAATTGTCCACAATGTTGTTGGGTTTTTAAATACTTCTATTTCTAGTGGTTCTTTGATACCTTGAAAAATATTGCATACATCACAATACTTGTATTGAACATATTGAGAAATATGATAGGCAGTCTCAAGGAAATTAAACTAGAAAACTAGATAATCTTGCTCTTGGTTCGATGCAATATACATAGAAAAGTATATTTGGCCCTTTGAATACTTAGTATCATGAAATTTAAAAAAAAAGAGACGTAGTTTTAGGTAAAGGTATGAATCAGATTTGATAACTAAAAATCCTAGTCATTCTACATAGGAAAATCCAACTCATAATAAAGAAAAAAAATCATTTTAGCCATAACGCTAAACTCACTCTAGTTTCATCATTCCTTTAGTAATTTATTATTGGATTCAAAATTGTTTACTCTTGGGATTGAATTAATTTACTCGATGTTCATTTCTTACAAGAGATATTTTTTCTATAGTTTTTATGGTCTCGTGTAATTTTTACCCTAAAAGCTCTTTTTTAAATTATATGTTTGATTGACTATTATATATTAAGAGTACAATGTAAAAAAAATTATGTTTGGTTTACATTGTTACATATTTAGGAGAAAATTGTGGATGAAAAGAAACTTCTTAGACATGCATATTTATTGTTAATATATTTTAAAGAGAGAATGGATTATAAGGGAATACATCCTACAAACTTTGCAATGGGGATATCGATATTATTTAACATAATGATTATCAAGCTTGGTTCTAAAGAAGAAGATTATGTTGGAAACTCAGTTTTCAATGATGTCAACCCTAGAAGATGCCCCGAAGTAGGTCTAGAAGTCCCTAGAATTGATGGGTTTATTTGAAGGAGTCTCCAAAGTGGTCCCCTTATGAAGTAGCTCTAATAATTTCCCTCACTAGAAGACACTTTTAAGAAGTCTACAAGAATAGCTAGTTGTTAAGAAAATAAGTTACAATGTATGGTCAAGAAGACCAAAAAATATGGTTAGGAATCCCCAAAGGTGTGGTCATTCAGCCTAAATTTGATTAATGAAAAAGAGTATGAAGTACATCACAAATTCATGAAAATTTTCCATGGATTGATAATCCTCATCAAGTCATTTCAACTGGCAGGTGGCACACCATGTGGTTCCTCACAGTTGAGAAGATATGCCTTATTAAAGATGATAATGTAAGGTATGGTCAAGAAGATATAAAGAAGCCTCGAAAGTGTGGTAACGAAACCTAGAAAGTAAAGGAATGAAGTCTCCAAAGTTGGCCCTAATCATGCAATGAACTAAATATAAAATTAAGTGTACAAGGATAAGTTGGCCCTACAAGAGAAATTAAAATTAAAATAAAATTTCCCCTAAAAAGTGTTGGAAACAAGAATTTATAGGTCAGCCCTAAAGTTAAGTAAAGGAAACATTTGGAAGGGTATAAATACACATTAAGAACCTACCATTTTCATCATTAAATGTTGTGATCTATTACACAACCTTGGCAGTAAATTTTAGAGGGAAGATGAAGTGAAAAAGGGAGAAACTCCAAGGGAAGATGAAGTCTTGTGAAGATGTGTTCTAGGGTATGTTCTTTAAAGGTCATCTTGGAATTTTTGTTATAATTTGATTTCTAGAATGATTCATATAGAGAAACTTGGAGGATGTTGAGACGACATATCAAGGTACCTGTGGTAAACATTTTAGTGTTTGGGTTGTTTTACTTTTGGAGATACACTATGTGGAAGATAGGATTTTTTACTAATCCTGTAACTAGTCTCAATTAGGTGTTCCAGGTAAAATAGTCATAACTTCTTCATAGAGGATCCAAATTATATGAAACAAATTGTATTAGAAATATTACAGACCTTAGTATTTTTTATGTGAGTTTCAGAATTAGATATCAAATATTGAGCGTGTGGGATGCTGTACAATTTTGCTCTCCAAAATAGGAAAAATTTAGTAAGGTCTTCTATTTTCATTATATATCCTTTTCAATGATGAATCAAGGAGAAACCATTGGAGGAGTTTTAGAGAATATATCAAATAATATTGGGTACAAGTTTCAGACCTTGATTCATTACATGCATGGAGTTATACTTGTTGGAAGTTATGGTTTGTGACTAATCCATAAACTAGTCTCAAACAAGTGTTCAAAATAGATTTAAGAAGTGATGTTGGAGTTTATATGTGGACCCAAGTGGACCTACAATATTTATGTGGACCCAGTTTTGATGTATCGACGATAGTGATAAAAATAGTGACAATGACAGTGACAGTCTATATGGATCTAGTTTCTATGTGGACCCAGTTTGATGATGATGATGTATCATTGATAGTGACAAAGATAATGACATAATTTATCTTTAGTGATAGTGACTTGTGAGAAGATTGAAATTAACATTTGGTGTAGATTTGTGTGAGGGATTTGGAGAAGATTAGTTGAGGACCTAGAGATGATATTGGACTAGACCATATTGTGAGAATAATTTTAAAACAAGGGTGGCAGGGTGGTTCAAGGCAGGAGATTGAAGTCTCCTTCAGGTTGGTTCCTAAGAAACAAGGGTGCTTGGGTGGTGCATGGGAAGATTGGTGTCTTCAAATGGCAGGTTGATTCTTGCAAGGGAATTGTAGTTTCCTTTGGGTTGGTGCTCATAAAACTAGGGGGTTGTTTTCTCCTTCCAGTCGGTGTTGGTAAATAAAGGACTTGGAGCTTCCTTTGGGTTGGTGCCTCCTTCCAGTTGGTGTTGGTAAATATTAGAAGTTGGTGCTTCCTGTGAATGTAATATTCAAGATATATATATATATATATATATATTAAAACAATTTCATGATTTTATCTCGGTTGGGTTTCCATGTAAAAATCTCTTGTGTATTTTGTTTGATGTTACACATTATTGAATGGAATTGTCGATAAGTTAATGTTTACATTTTGTGATTAAAAAATGTAAAAAGTGATCAATATTGATTCACCCCCTATCAATATTGGTGAATATTCCAACAATTGGTATCAGAGAAAGTCCTTCAGAAACAATCTAACCACTGGAAGGTAGACCGTGGATTGTATTTAAAATGGAATATCATTGTTTGACAGTCAAAACTATGCTTTCTCGAGCAAAAGGATGAGAGTATTTTTACAATAACAATGGTTTGAAATTTGGAACTCAGTTGTTTCAAGATAAATCGCTCCAAAGAAACCGCTGAAGACTGCAGCCAAGAAGGAATTAAAAAGGAACCACAAAATATCAATGGACGACATCCTGTATGGATTATCTTATTTGGAAAAAGTCAAAGTGGAAAAATGATCATCATCCAAAAATCTCTGGGATAAGCTACATAATCTCTACTCTACGGGATCTCTTCTTGTAATCACATAGACAAAGCATGATTATCAAGAAAAAGAAGATGTTGAGATAGAATGAGAAGAAATAAGCTCATTGTTGAAGAAGGTAATTTTGGTACAAGTTTTGGGAATCACATAGGAGAAAATCATCGACAAGTCGACTAAGGAGGATCCCACGCAGAGGAAGGGAAGAAATTTAACACATTTTCATTAGTTAGCGTGCACAAAAGATGGAAATTGATTAGAAGTAGTTAGACCTTTTGGTCCATTTTGTAACGGGATAAGTCCTAGTATTAATGTATAAATATGTAATGAGTTTTTTAGTAGTTGGGGTGAGATAATGATAGGAAGATAAAATAAGAGAAGAGTAGTTCGTCCTGCAACAAGATTTAGAGAGGACAATGAGATAAATGTGCACTGTATGCGAGAAAAACTAGGGAATTTTGGGTAGAACTGATGTATCTTATGTTAGCAAAGTCTGCACCTATTGCAAGGACTGAATATGAGCAAATAATATAATAATCTAATCATTGTGGACATAGCCTAGTTGGGGTGAACCACGTTAAATTTATTTGTTCTGATGTGTTTGATTTTGTGATGTGTTAGTTTACTTTGTTTATTGCACACACGTAATATATGCTTATGATTTAATATGAATATGTATTTGATGGCTACATGCACATGTTGAATGATTAAGTAAGATGGATTTTTCATACGTTATTATGTTGTTATGATTTCACGCATAGGGTATATTGTATGTTGAATGAGTGTTAAGTCAAAATGAATGTTAGAACTGTCTCCATTCCCTTCATGACTCTAGAAGCCTTGTTGTTGCAGTCCCCTTAGGTACCTTAGGTGAGACTTCACCTTCTTGCGGGTGATGTCGAAAGGGTCGGTATCTTTAGGGTTTTGTTGGTGAATTAATGTTGAACCTCAGGTCTTCCCACTGCACACGAACAAATGATTTTTTTGTCAGTACAGGGATATTCGACTGATGGGGGATGTGGAGACATACTAAGGAAGAGATTGGAAAATGGATGGATCAAGTTTGTTGTATATCATAATAAGAACCCACGTATCAGTGCAGAGAAATGGATACAAAGGTATTTGTTTACAAATTTGCATGGAATTTTCTTTGTTGATTTTCCAAATATTTTAGCAGAGTGGATCCAAAGATTAGTTGAACATAATGGAATATTTTGCACTATTTTCCCAAGGAATTGGAATCCTGAATTAATTTGGTAAGTCAATACTATAAGCAATCAAATATCACGCACAATTGATTATTGGCTAGAATGTGTGTTTGGAGGTTACATTACTAAATTTACGATAGATTGTATTCAGTCCTATAGTGCTCTTGAAAGGGATTTATTTAAGGTACCATCCATAAGATATATGAAGTCACTATCTACTTGGATTAAGATGTCATTGTGTGACAAGGGAGTTATGAAGATGGAATCTGATTTCCATATTAGCTAAGTGTATTCATGCACATAGGGGGACTGGGAGCTGACCAGGGGATGTTATGTGCATAAAGAGGGATGAAAAGAAGGAATGAGGTATGGATAGGCTAAGAATGTTGAGGGAAGAAGAGTGTGTGACGAACAAAGAGATTGGACTATTATGTCATGGTAGAGATTTAGACTGAATAAGAAGAGGATTATGGCTAAGAGAGAGGGGCAACACAGTGAGATCGAGAAAAGAGAAAATGGTGTAATATTCTAGATTAAAGGGATTATGCGCATAGAATAAAAAATATGATAGCTCAGTATAGTAGAAGGAGATCCCACTCAGATAAAACTCTACATCGAATCCACAACCCATTGTGCATCTCCAAGAACTAAGGTAAGATCAAAAGCTTTGTCAATTATAGTTAGTGAAGGAAGTAAATACAATTGTAAAAGTAGTAAAAGTAGTGGAAGTAGTATGCTGAGTCAGTATCAGTTAGTGTTATCATGAAAGATTATCGCATAAAACATGATGGAAAGGGTAGATCCTACTTTAATAATGTTTTTCTTCCATGGAACTGGGATAGAGGATCCAAAAAGAATTTTTTTCATTTATGAGACAATATGGACTATGAATAATGTCCAAGATGATGATGCGAAGATTGCACAGTTGGAAACAACATTCATAAATATTAGACTACTGCACCTATAGGATAGACTATAACATTGGTATATGTGAGGCAAGATCTATTGAGAGAGTTCCAAAAATGTAATTCCAAGTTGCAGTGCATTATAGAGCTGAAGGAGATAAAGAATATAGTGAATGAATTAGTGTGGGACTATGATAAAAGATTCAAGATACTAAAGGAACGGTTGACATTCCAAACTCCATATGAATAACATAGGGAGTGGTTTACTGTAGGATTGTTGTCACATATACGTTTCACTTTGACACAACAAAAGATCACATCACAATATGAAGCCTTATAAATTTCTATGAAATTAGAACCATCCCTGGTAGGAGAAAATGTTGCAGGGATGGATCAAGTTCAGCCACAGTTAGGAGCATTGATTAATCAGTTGCAGGAACTTTCAAAAGGAAAATAAAAACGCGAGGAAGTATGGTGTGTCACATGCAGAACATAAGGTCATCGTAAGAATGAATGTCCAACTTTCTAGTAGTATTTGAATACAAGAGCTATGAATCCACTAGGGGTATGGTACAATATTTTCAAGATGATGGGTCACCACCCTACTTCTTTCCCATTGATGCAGAAGTACCAGAGTACTATGAGAAACATGTTTTGTAACTTTTGTAATTCTGTCGGACATGATGAAATGAAGTTTCTCACACTAGATTTTATGATAGAGTGCACTTCATATGCATACAAAGTCCAGGGAGAAGAATTATAAGCAAGACAACCAATTATATTCTATAATTGTAATTAGCCTGGACATCTAGTGCAAGACTATCTGAATCCCTGCAAAAGATGTACATATTGCAGACAACTAGACCATGCAATAGAGGATTTCCCATAGTTGATCATGAAGTGGAAAGAAAAGAGGAACCCAAATGTACAGATGATAGAAGCAGAGGAACACGATGAACAACCCAAGATAGCAGTGGTTACACATGGAGGAACGAGAACTAGAGCTGATGCAACAAATCAAGGAAATCGGATCCACCAGTGGGTTAGGAAAGAAACAAAGCCTCAATCATTGTTTAACCCTAGAAAGGAGAAAGAGATGTATACGCAAGCAAGGAAGAAATTGATAGGATTTGAATGGATAACATCAAATTCAGTCATGCCACCTTTGTATGGCAGGTTGTCGATGTATGATATTCCACCAGTCTACGACCATTCAGAAAGGAAAGTTGACAAGGTAAGCACTTTGAACAGTTTTCTAAAAAGTTGTTTAGAGCTAATGAAGAATGAGTCTTCTTTGAGTATGATGCAAAGAATGATCAACCATTTCACCCAAGAGAAATAGATACATATTGTAAATTGAGAAATGAACCAGGTGCACCACAAGAAAAGAATGAAAAGTAGGTTTCGACTCAATACACAAATAGGAAACTACGACATGGACAACATTATTTTGGATCTAGGCTCCGATGTGAATGTCATCCCGAATAATACCTAGGGAATGATGGATAAGTCAAATTTGTTCTGGTCTCCCATTCAATTTAGGTTATAAAATCGACATTAGATTGTTCCAATTGGATGTTTTATAGGGGTAAGTGTTAGTACTGATGGAGTGCGTAGCTTGGTCAATTTTGAAGTGATTGAGATAGTGGATGGTAGAAACCATTACCCAACACTACTTGGACTTGATCGAGCCTTTGAAAACCAAAATATCATTGATCTTAAGAAAAAACAAATGATATTTGAAGTAGATTACTTGAAATTTACTGCACCGTTGGATCCTATTGAAGGAAGAAGATATGTAGAACCAGTAAAGGGAAGATAGATCGATAACATGTATAACATGACCACGAGAATGGACGATTATGTGAATCCTACATACGATGGTGTACTTAGATGGAGAAGTATTAGTTCATGCACATCATATTTAGAAGAAGCTTTGGAGAAATGGCATCGGAGATTGCATGAATTTTCTACAAGGAAATGTGCTCGGATTACCCATGTGTTGAGACAATGGATTGGAACTGAGGTATGTGATCCTCCAAGGTATGACGAACTAATTAATGTAGCTTATTTTATAATATAATTTGAATTGTAAATATGATATCAGTAGAGATTATTCGCTTTAGACTTCACTTTGAAAGAAACCCCGACAAGAAGGTGGGATATACATAAGGATGGAATAAGATATTGGAAGCAATGTAGAAGGCTATTACAGTCAGGTTTGGGATAGAGAATGAATATACTATGCATAAGTATACAGGATTGAGTTATTCAATGGAGCATTTTACATAGTGTATTGTGACATGAAATAAATTACCTAAGAAAGAATGGAAAAACTTGTTTGTACATACCTTGGAAACAATCCCAAAGAATTGGTACTTGGCACTGGAAGTGCGTAGAGAAAATATAGACTGGGAAGAATTGAGTTGTAACTTTAAGGTAACTTTTAGTTTTGAATATGATGCTCCTTTGATTGACTCATCTTTGTAGATCATTAAGAACAAGATTTTTTCATTAGAAGAATCTATAGAGCTAGTACTTGTATGTAGTGCACATAGATCTTTTGCGTCAATTGAAGAAGTTTTGCATTGTTATAATGTTGTTGAAGAAGACCAAGAGGAGAACGAAGATCCAAGAAATGTGCAAATATCAAAAAATGAAGGAGAGAACGTAGTATAAGGACCACAACTTGAATTAGTTTTATATGCAAATCCATTAACAATGCACAAAGTAAATATTGGTACAAAAGATAAGCACAAATTTGTGAACATAGGAGGCTATTGGAATGAAAAAACTATTGAAAAGATATCTGATTTACTGCATGGATATCATGACATGTTTCTGACTATTTTTTCAAAGATTAAAGTGATTTGTGGGGAGTCGGGAGAGATCAATATCCCCTTGAAGCCATATGCTAATCTAGTGAAGTAGAGTCCATACAAATTGAACCTGATGTATAAGAAGAAGGTGAAAGCAAGGATAGATAGGATGTTAGAAGATGGAATTATTGAACCTGTTGCAGAATCATGATGGATTAGTCTAATGGTGGTTCAAGATATGAATACAAGAGGAATCATAATTTGTGTAGATATTAAGAAATTAAATGATGCTTGCTTACATGATCCATTTCCTACATCATTTACAAATGAAGTATTGGAGAGTGTAGGAGGACATGAAGCTTATTCATTCACTGATGGATTTTCAGGGTATCCTCGGATCAAGATTATGTAGGAATATAGGTATAAGACTACATTTGTGACAAAATGGGGATGTTACTAGTACACAGTGATTCATTTTGGATTTAAGAAAGAACTGGTAGTATTCTCTAAAGTTGTTGTAGCAACATTTAAAGAGTTCATTTATAAGTTATTATAAGTATACTTAGATGATTATATGGTGTTCAACTTGTTTAAATACCATATTGAGACTTTATGCTTGATTTTGGATAGGTGTAGGTAGTTTTAGATATCTTTGAATTTGAAGAAGTGCAGTTTTTGTGTCTCGTTTCGTATCTTACTGGGCCATGTAGTGTGTAAGCAAGGACTGTTGGTATATCCTACAAAGATTGTTGTGATTGTTGACTTACCACCACCTACTTCAGTGAAACAGTTACAAGCAACGTTGGGTCATACAGGGTATTATAGGAATTTCATTAGAGGATATGTACAGATTACAACCCCAACTGAAAAATTGCTAAAGAAGGAGAAAAAGTTTCAATGGAATGAGGAGTGTTAGAAAGGTTTAGAGACTTTGAAGCAAAAATTTGTTACAACATCGATTTTGATATTTCCATATTGGAAGAAGGGGTTTCACGTTCACATGGATGTGTCATATGTATCTTTAGGTGAAGTGTTAGATCAGCCTGGAGAAGGAGATATAGATCATCCCATTGCATTTACAAGCAAGAAGTTGTCAACTACAAAGCATAACTATACTACTACAGAACGTAAAGAATTAGCAATGGTGTAAGCATTGCAGAAGCTTAGACATTACTTATTGTGTTCAAACTTTAAGATGTACACAAACCATTATGCACTAAGATATTTGGTCAATAAGATAGTTTTGGGGGGGATAATATGAAAATGGATATTACTGGTTCAGGAATATGATTTTTAGTTAATTGTAAAACCAAGGAAATTTAATTCAGGACCCGATCACTTATTGCACATACTATCACGAGAAGACGCCGGAAATTTGGATGACATCTTACTAGACACACACATATTTACAATATAAATGGCTGATGGCTATTTTGTAGACATAGTTCAACTCTTAAGTACAGGAGTAATCACACCTGAGTTTACAATTCCACAGAAGAAGCAATTAATAGTGAAGGAAACAAACTATCAACTTATAGTAGGAAATTTGATCCATATAGATGTCGGATGAGCACAGTCGTCTCATCTCTTCTCAGAGATAATCCACCACCATTCTAGCAAGCTTGTTTCTGCTACATTTTACAGTTTCATCTTATTTCCTTATTGAATAGAAAGCAATTTTACTATATATCTTCTATTTTGTGTTAAGAATATTTTGATAATAATATGTATTTATTTTGTTCTGCAAATATATTTTGGATCAGTGGTATCAGAGTGGTTTTCTCCTTGTCATTCTTAATGCATGTCCCCAACGAGGTCAGGGTACAAAGAATTGTGTCTTGAGCTTGTTTCTCTTGAGGACAAAAGCTATGGCACGCCCAAACAAACTCTCATGGTAGAAGAAAAGAAAGACTATGGGACAGGATATCCCTTCAAAATGTTTCTTGAGGAATCCCTCATGCAATATAGGAACAAGATGATGGATAGTTTTGCGCAAATCCTTCAGCAGCTACCAAAAAGTGACACATCTTCCTCAAATAGAGGAATCACCCCCTTCAAGGTAGACATCAACTTCAATATTCCTATATTTGAAGGTCATATAGATGTAGATGCGATAGACAAATGGTTGAATCTACTAGAAGGGTATTTATTTGTCCATAACTTCTCGAATAGAGAAAAGATTACTTTTGTGCTCCTCAAAGCCGTCCCCCATGTCAAATATTGGTGGGAAACTTTCTGTGAGCAAAAGGAAACAGAGGAAACCTCATTATATACAGTTGCAGTCACCTGGGATTATTTCGGGGATGTTATTAAGGAACAATACTACCCTGTTTGAATATAGGACGACCTGTACACAAAATGGACCACGCTGCGATAGGAAAGAGACCAAGCGATGCTCGAGTTCAAAAATATCTTCCATACCTTGCACACCAAGCTGGGTATCAAAGATTCTAAGGGAAATAGGGTGCTCAAGTATCACAGTGAGTTGCATAGATACATCTAGGATGAAATGGAGTTTCTATATATCTCATCTTTGGGTGTGGCCTACTGATATGTCGTGAAAATCAAGCAGAAGCTCAAACAAAAGACGTGACAATTTGGGCCTGGGAACCCCGCACAACAAAAGCCAGGAAAGGGCGGCCCCAACCTGCAGAAAAGAGGACAAAAAAAAGACAGATAACCTCAGGACAACCAATCTAGGCCGAAAGCAAAGAAGGACACCAAGAAGACAAATAAAGATACCAGAAAGTGGTGTGACTTCCATAAGAGCCCCTGGCATAACACTGTTTATTGCCACTCGAAGTAGTCATTGGTGGCTGAGGTGAAAGCCTCTGAATCAGATGCGGGTTCTAACTCTAGGTTAGGACCAAAAAGGGGGAGACAGATCATTGATGCAGAACCCAGTGCTACGATTGCTACCACCAAGGTCCAACCCCGTGAACCAGACGAGCTAGAGGAAGGTGAATGCCTTTTTCATTCATAAATGTGGATGAAGGGTACCCCACTTCAATTCATCGTTGATAGTGGTAGCCATAAGAACCTCATCTCAGTATAGGTTGTCAAGTGACTCTCCCCGTCGATAATGCTACACCTGTATCCCTACACCATCAGATGGCTCCACCAAGGAAGCGACATCCGCGTCAACCAACAATGTCGCATGTCATAGGACATCAAGCCCTTTAAAGATGAGGTATTGTGTGATGTTTCCCCTCTCAAATTTTGTAATAATTTTTTAGGCCAACCATATTTATGGAAACATCACATTGTATATGATTCTAGGCCTCGTAGTGTTATTATTACTTTGAACAAGAATTCGTACAGGATACCCGAGGCAGTCCCAACTAGTGCTATTTCCTTGATCTCTGCCAAGCAATGAAAACATTTCATATCCCAGACAAGGAAGTCGTTGGCCCTTGACCAGGTGTTATCACTGAAATTTCGTCCGCACAGGGCGACAAGAACTCCGCATCGTCAGCACAGAAAAATAGTCATTCATGGCACAAGGATTAATTCCACAGCACAACAAAAGGGTCAAAACTATACAAAATGGCCAAAAAATTACAAGGCGCGTTGCACCCACTGGGCACGCGCGCGCAACATCCTCGTACCTGGAGCGCATATGCGCGGCTGTGGGGTGAAAAACCCGCGCGCCTGCCAAACGGCGCATTTATGAAACTGGTCGGCCTCCCAACCACTAATGGATCGGCTCCCAAGTCGATTTGACACCAA
>ML782939.1:49827-69819 GCA_009831015.1 Picea engelmannii
CTCACCAATGATCCTATATTGCATGACGCCACATGGCCTGCAATGCCAACAAAACTTCCTTCAGACATACCAAAGTTTGAAGGAAAGGCAGGGGATGACCCCGCCAACCATGTCATGACCTTTCATCTATGGTGCTCTTCCAACAGAATTATGGATGACTCCATCAGACTACGATTGTTTCAACGCACACTTACTGGCCCATCAGCCAAATGGTATGTCGAAGAAAAATCTGGGTCCCATGCGACCTTTGAGTCATTGGCCAAAGCATTCTTGAACTTCTTTCAATTACCCATCCGACACGACAATGGTCTAGAACTACTGTATAACTTCAAACAGACCTCATCCACCCACATCGCTGACCACATTCATGAGTGGCGTAGGCGACGTAGTTTGTGTAAAGCAGAAACCACCAAGCAACAGTGCCTTGACTGGTTTCTTAGATCACTTGTCTCTCTCCTTGGAAAGGATGTCGCGTCCACATTCCCTCAATCTGAAGAGGAATCCATCAGTAAGGCCCAACAGTATGACCTCATTTATGCATAGTCCGGGTACTTATACACAGTACTTCCTGATCTTCCAAAACCTGTGACGTTCGGACAAGACAAACCTGGGATGTCTCACTCAGCAGACAGGCTCATAGGTGCCACCACACACCATGGCCCGCAACCCCAACCACCACTGATGTATGGAACACCTCAATACCCGCCGGTATATGGGGGCACTCCTTATTACCCCCCACACACTTATCAACAGCCATACCCTGTTTCTATACCTCCACCCATCAGTGGACCACCACCGACACCTCCTATACATCCACTTATTCCCACAACCAGTGGTACTCCCTCAACATTAGCTTATAGTACTAGTGAAAGCACTACGCCTTCCTATGTGCCTTATGGATTGGTACCACCGCAAAATCCATACTTCCCCTTTCCTGGTCCTCCACAACCCATGGCTCCCCCACATCCACATGCGGGGGTAAATTTTGTTCAACCTTCCGCTGCTCAACAATACCAGAATTTTGAACAATTGAATACAGCCAACCCCACCCATCCATCGAACAATACCAAGGATAAAGGACAGAACAGGAATAACAACAACCCTGGTCAAGGCAGGAATCAACCCCCACAGCACCAATCCACTGGGGGCAACCAAAACCAAGGGAACCAAAACCCCCAAGGGGGCAATAAAAACAAACGCCAAGGGTGAAATAATGTTAAAACCATCTTCCCTTATGCCCTTTGTGGAGATTTCTGTCATTGCACTCACCATTGCCCCCAGATCGTTGATTTCAAACAGCTGAAAGACTTGAGTAATCTTCCCCATACCCCTGCACAAACTGCCCCTCAACAGGGACCACAACAATACGTGCAACAACCCCATCCCGTCGTGCTGCAAAATCCTATCCCACATCAAGGTGTGATAAACACCCAACAGGACACACAACATCCCCCACCTCAGGTAGGACAATACCACAACCCTAACAATCTAGCAGAACGTACAATTCTCCTCACCAGTGAAGAGGAAATCCTGCTACAAATGCGTAATTGTCAGTATCATACACCCACTGAGTCTACTCCCACCCCGCCAGAGACAAACCCTACACTGACGGGACCCCCATTGATGATCCCTCACCCCTTAGTCGAACCACCACTACGCATCCCCCGCATCCCCTTGCGCAGGAATGTCCACAACCCACAGGCTAGGGCCGCTCATAACTATAGCTTGGTAGACGACTTAGCACAATCCCCGGCTGCCATGCCAGTCTTGGAAGTCCTCCAGACTTGTCCTACACAGCGAAAATCTTTACTTTCCTCCTTGGGGGCAGTCGACCCTGCAGATACTCGACTCATAACCTTTGATCTTGATAGCGGAGAACCTTGTCTTCCCACCTTGATCATTTTTCAAATACCAGTGAAAATACGGAACATCACAGTTCATCGGTGTATCATCGATGAAGGTGCCTCTACGTGCATCATGTCCAAAACAGTATGGAAAAAACTTGGTTCCCCAGAACTCATTCCCTCTTCCATCACATTACGAGCTTATGACGGATGACCATCCTCTCCTGAAGGGCTCTTCCAAAATGTCCCCGTTGAACTCGGGGGCAAGACTATTCTCATTGATATCGAAGTTATTGACGCCCCGCTCGATTATAATATCTTGTTCGGGCGTAGCTACATGTACGCTATGAAGGCAGTGGCCTCTTCCGTCTTTCGGACAATGATTTTCCCCCACAATGGGAAGATCATGACCATCGACCAAGTCTCACATTATGAGCCTAACCCATCTGCCAACCTCGATAACATTCTTCCTCTCATCCACACCAATCCAAACACATATCCACTCATCGAGATGGGTCCTGGGATTTTTAAAGATCCATCCTTGTTAGGGACGTACCATGGCGCACCATCACTCCTTCCCCCTAATCAAGTATGCGTCATGTCATCTAACGAAACTCACACAGAGGATGCTCTTCCTCCTCTAGAGGCTTCAATCATTCCCGACGTCTCAATAGTCGCAGAACCACTCAAGCTGGATCCTCCTGCGCACTCGTCGACCTCAACAGTCCACGAGTCCACATCCCCTCAAGAGAATAATCCCGCCTGGGAGAGATTCCCCCAACCCCTCACCCAAATTCCCTTCTTTTACCCTCCACCAGGTATCGAAGCTTTTCAGGTAGCCGCAACACTCACACTACCTAACATGGTGTTAGCAATCCCAGTTTGGTATTTACACCCACCAGAGATGGTCCCTCGACCACAGGAAGGACTTCCCATGACAGTTCCCATCCTTACTCCCACCACCCCACTCACTAAACCCCCCTGCTACAGCTGGGGGCAGGAGAAAGAAGAAAGATCCCACCGCTCCACTTCCTCCACGCATCCCACCACCTTGCGCACTATGTGAGAAAGAGGGCCACCAAACCAACAATTGCCCATCACTACCTGAATTAAGGAATTTGATCCCCCCCAATCCAACTCCCACAACACCCATCGCTACCGCAAGTACCACTACCACTAACCCTTCCAGTAGTAAAGGGTTGAGGACCAAATACACTTGTGCTATATGTTCAGAGTATGGCCATTACACTCATCATTGCCCAACACTGCCACGCTTTCGACAGACATTAGCGGCTGTACGCCAGAACTTCCAAAACAACCCCCGCCCTGCAACGTCCTCTTCAACAAATATCACTGACATTCGCTATGTCACTACTTCAGTTAATGAACGTATGAGATGCCCTTGCTCTCTCTGCGATTCACTAGCTGATTTTACATACCAATGTCCTATGATCCTTGCATACAGGCAACGTCAATTGGCCCTGCGTCACCGACCCGTAGAGACGATAATTGACATTACTTCATCACTCGAGGATCTTCATATCATTTCTCTAGAGCCCGAGGCACTCCCAACGCCTCCATGGTTCTCAAATGAAATCTATGAGGATTTACCCCGCAACCCCCCCAACTCTCCTGCTCATTCCCCTATGGAGACTCTCCATCCAACCACCACGGGTACCCCTCAGTACTTCAATATATGGTTTATGACGAGTGAACCCTCCCCATCTCCTAACATTGTTCCCCCTGCTTCTTCATCAGGGGGCAATCACACTAGCACTGAGATCACTCCTCACGACCCCTTGTATTCCTGGTGTTTCCAATGCGACGAGGAAATAATCGAAAAGCTAAACCACCCAAACTCACCCTGGGATGCGCTACATCACCGTGCACTCTTCTCTCCAAAGGAATCCCTCATGCCTCCTAATCAAAACCCTATTTATGCAATTGAAACCAAAGATTTTATACCCGCCGGGCCTATCGATTGGTTCAACAATCCTATTCCTGCCCCTGATGCATTTGAAGAAGGCAATATGGCCAACATTTCCCCCACCATCAAAATCGACATTTCCATTAAAAATGGCATCGTCGAAGAAATCATCATTGGAGCCACTTGTACTCCTCAGGAAATCGCCGCATACAAAGCCCTCTTCCAGGAATATAGAGATATTTTCGCCTGGTCATACACGGAGATGCCTGGCCTCGACCCATCTATTGTCAAGCATCGCATCGACACCTGACCCGACATCACACCAATCCGCCAGAAACAATGACCGCTACACCTAGCCAAAGCTACGACTATCAAAGCCGAAATTGACAAATTACGTACAGCCGGGTTTATTTACCCCATCGCTTACACTTCATGGGTTTCCAACCCCGTACCTGTCGACAAAAAACAGGGCACTATCCGCGTCTGCATAGACTTTCGCGATCTCAGCAATGCATGTCCCAAAGACAATTTTCCAACGCCTTTCATCGATCAAATTATCGACGACTGCGCCAGCCACGAGGCTCTCTCCTTTATGGACGGATTCTCTGGCTATAACCAAATTCAAATCCACCCAGCCGATCAGTATAAAACCGCATTCATTACCCCTTGGGGTACTTTTGCATATCGTGTCATGCCTTTCGGCTTAAAAAACGCCGACGCAACCTTCCAGCGGGCGATGACATACATCTTTCACGATCTGGCTGAAATCATCCTCGCCTACTTGGACGACCTCACAGCTCGATCCAAGAAACGCACCCAACATCTCGATGATTTACGAATCATTTTTCAACGGTGTTGTTAGTACAACATCCGCTTGAATCCCCTCAAGTGTGTGTTCTGTGTCACCACTGGGCACCTCCTCGGTTTTATCGTTTCCCAAAGTGGTATTACCATGGACCCCCTCAAAGTCAAAGCCATCACCGAAATTCCACCTCCTCGGAATTTACGACAACTTCAGAGTCTACAGGGCAAAGCTAACTTTCTCAGACGCTTTGTTCCTGATTACGCCATACGCGCACACAGTTTCCTTCGCTTACTACATCACGACATCCCATTTCAATGGGACGACCATGCCCAACAGTCGTTTGACGATCTTAAAGAAGCACTTTCAAATGCACCCTTAATTAGTGCACCTGACTATAATCGCGACTACATCCTCTACATATCAGCATCAGTTGTATCAGTAGCCGGTGTCCTCGTCCAGCTCGGAGATGAAAATCGTGAACACGTCATTTACTATTTTAGTAAGAACCTCTCAGGGCCACCCTTGAAGTATAAACATGAAGAGAAGCTTTCTCTTGCAGTTGTCCTTGCATTCCAGAAACTGCGCCATTACATTCTGCTTTGCACCACAAAGGTCGTCGCAGATTCCAACCCTATGCAGTACTTGCTCAGCCGTCGACAAGTTAACGACAAATTCTCTCGATGGATCATTATCCTTTAGGAGTACGACCTCGAGTTCTCAACACCAAAGAGTAAGAAGGCCCTCGTTCTAGCCGAATTTGTCACGGCCCTTCCCTCTGACACCACCAGTGCCCCCGTCAACACCGACTTTCCAGACGAACATCTCATTTACATCACTACAGATGACCCTTGGTATGGCGACCTCCTCGTCTACCTACGAACTCAAAATTTTGGTAACCACCTTTCACGAGATGATCGCCAACGTATTCACCATCAGGCCCCCCGCTATCTCCTCATCGGAGACATCCTATACCTGCGGGGCGTAGACACCATTCTTCATCGGTGCCTGACTATTGACGAGGCCGACAGAGTCTTAAATGACTGCCACAGCGGTGCATGTGGGGGCCATCTATCGGGTATATCCACTGCTCAGAAGATCATCCGAGCCAGTTAGTTTTGGCTTACCTTGTTTCACGATTGCATCCACGCCGTGAAACGTTGTGAGCAATGTCAACTCTATGCCAACAAAGCCCGAGTACCCCCTGCCCTTCTCCACCCTGTCATTACGGCCGACCCCTTTTGTAAATGGGGCATCGACTTTATGACTTGTAATCCCCCCTCCAGCAATGGCCAAAAATACATTGTTGTTGCCGTTGATTACTTCACCAAATGGGCCGAAGCTATCCCCACTTTCAACAACACCGCTGACACCGCAACGTGCTTTTTCTTTAATCACATCATATCCCGTTTTGGTGTACCACTCCAACTCATTTCCGATCATGGAAAACACTTCGAGAATGAGATCTTTGTTGAACTCTCATCTCGGTTAGGCTTCTCTCATGAGTTTGCCTCACCATATTACCGTCAGTCAAACGGACAGGTCGAGGCAGTGAACAAAGTCCTCAAGACCATGTTACAGCGCACAGTTAATAAACATAAAACCAATTGGCATCATATGTTATTTTCTGTGCTATGGGCTTATCGAACAACAGTAAAGACCGCTACAGGTTTCATGCCATTCCATTTATTCCATGGGGTTGAGGCAACTCTTCCCATCGAGTGCGAAATCCCCACCTTACGCACCGCAATTGAGCTATTACCTGACACTGCTTAAATGGAGCAGCGCTTGCTGAACTTGGAGTCGCTGGATGAAGATCGTCGATCTTATTTACAGAACAACGAGGAAGCTAAAAAATGATCCAAATCTACCTTTGATCGCCATGTCAACCTTCGATCATTTCGCGAAGGCGACCTTGTCCTGGCTTATGATATCGTTCATGATACCTTTGGCCACGACAAGTTCGAATCACTTTGGCATGGCCCATACATCATCCAACATTGCCTCACCAAAGGCGCATACATCCTGGCCTCCCCTGAAGGCCTCTCGCTCAAGGAACCTGTCAACGGGTTGTATCTCAAGAAATTTTATTCTTAAACGTAGTCAAACTACTTTAGGTTATTTCTTTTTCTAGTATTTTTAATTTTTATTTTTTTTCCTCCCCTCTCGTCTAAACTATCCTTTGTGCTATTGACAGATGCTTCCTCCACCAGCATACCACACTGGTTATGCCGACGACGCCAGTCGTTGAACACAAAATCTTGCTTCGGCTGCTTGGGCTATTCTCACCCCCTCACATGAAATGCTACATTCACGCGGAATATTTTTAGGGCCAGCAACCAACAATCAAGCCGAATATACTGCTGTCATTGGCCTCCTGGCCGACGCCCAGCTTCATCATATTCGTCACCTTAGCGTTTTCCTTGACTCTCAACTAGTCGTTCTCCAGCTCAATAATGTATACCATGTACGCGATCCGTGTCTCTTTCGCAAATACCTGCAGGTTAGACTGTTATCTCAACATTTTGATTCCATTACATTTACACATATTCCAAGACAATTGAATCAAATAACAGATGAAATAGATAACATGGTGTTAGATTGGCATATATCACATCAAGCTACACATACATAACCAACTCACAAAACCTGTCACAGCATATAGAT
Organism: Picea engelmannii; assembly: GCA_009831015.1. Taxonomy (NCBI): domain Eukaryota; kingdom Viridiplantae; phylum Streptophyta; class Pinopsida; order Pinales; family Pinaceae; genus Picea; species Picea engelmannii. Next base: position 57,068 of record ML782939.1, read on the forward strand.
AGAATCGACATCATCATCAACAAAAACACATGTAAACAACAAACAGGATCTCAAAATATGTATACTCGTATATAAATAAAGGCCAATCAGGCCATCCAAATGTTTACATACAAAAAATACATGTATCCGCAGGCCAGTACAGCACCTCGGTACAAAAACGGGCTCACCATTCTATATACAAAAAGATATACATCATACAACAGTCATGGTGCCTCTATCGCACCACCCCCTGCTCCTCCCTCAGGAGGAGATGGTGGTCCACCACCACCTACCCCAGGTGGTGGTGGCCCACCCATTGGACCCTCCTGCCCCGGCGGCAGGCGTCCACTAGTCATCGCGGCAAGCACAGCTGCTCATCGCACTATAGACCGCCATGGTGGTGGTACTCCTATACACTGCTCCACGAACCCCTCATCCTGGATGCGTATCCACATGCCCTCATGCACGTCCTGCAACACCGTCTCCAGACGACGGCGTATATCATCAAAATCCACTCCGGCTGCCGCCGGAGGAGCATGTGATGGCCCCGCACCAGGGTCATCAAATCGGCACCGTCTCGCTGCCCTCTCAGGCTCTGCTGATTGACTCATGACATCCTCCCGCCACCGCCTCTCTCCCTGCGGTCGTCCCTCTGGCTCTCGCCTAGCTGGCGCTCGCTGCATCTCCACCTCGCGCTCGCGAGGTGCCACATATGCACATGCCAAAAACAACAAAAACAGATCGTATCAGCATCTCTATCACATATATATGGCCTAATATCTCAAAAACAACATAAAAATAAAAAATATGCACAAATACTGCACGTACCTCGATGGTCAAAAACCTCCCCTAGAGGCAACACCATGTCCGGGTCACCCCGAAAATCCACCCCAGCATAGGGGTACTGAAGTACTACATGCGGCATATGCCTCCATATCCGCGCTGCCTCTGCTGAAAAATAATGGCCACCTTCGCCACCACCGTGACGGACCAAAACTGTAGACCACCGCCTCAAGCACAGATCTCGTGCCTCTGGCACCTCTACCAAAACCCTGGGGCGCAGCATCGACACCCTCTCCAAAAACTAGGCTACCAGGATCGAGCCAAATGCAAACTCTCCTGCACTTGTGGACTGACACCGGTCCAACTGCACGATCATCCATGCATGCAGCGTCAACCCCCATGCGAACCGCTCGCCGCCCACCACCACCCTCTCCAACACCAACAGCTGGCCACCACTAATCCTCTAGGTCGCAAGTGACCCATATATGCGCACAATCATCGCCGCTATACAGCGATGTATAAGGGCATCAATAGCACTCATGCTCACCACTGTCCCCGACATAAAGTCTGGGCCTGAGCAGTATCACGCACCAATCGTGGCAAGGGCTGTATCCCTCGGCAGCACTGGCTCTGCCGGTAGAGGTGTTCCCCGAAAGGGGAGCCCAGTCAGAAAATATACATCCTCCACCGTAGTGAAGGGGATCTGCTCTCCTCACACGAGGAAGCAGTGCAGCACTGGACTCCACATCTCGAGCAGGAACTGTAGTAAGTACTCCTGCGCCCATATCAACGGGCACTCAAATAAATTTAGCAACCCACAGGTTGCTAAAGTCGCCCGCACCCCAGGCCCCTCATTGGCCACAACCTCCCACAACTGGGCCCAGTCTCGCTCTCGCCACCGCACTGGCATCATCACTGCTGGCCACCTGCAAACAACACAGAGTCCTATATCAGCTCAGATACCCATCAAACAACATCAAACAGACTCATTTTTTACCTTTAAACCTTGCCTCAGAGGCGCGGTTTTTCCACCCATAGGTGCGCACACATGCGCGCCTGTTCACTATACAGGCGCGCATATATGTGCATCTGTTCACTCTACAGGCGCGCTCCTTAGAGCGCCTGTTCACTGCACAGGCACGCTCCTGAGTGCATTTGTTCATCATACAGCCACGCACAAGTGCGCGCCTATCCAACCCACAGGAGCGCACTGATGCGCGCCTGTTCAACTCACAGGCGTGCCCCTAGGGCGCGCCTTAAAATCCCCCTATCGCGCACCCATGCGCATTTATTCGGTGGACAGGCGCGCACATATGCGTGCCTTCTACCGAATCACCCGCGCATGTGGGCCCACACCCCATCAAAAAACCCCTAATTACCCCTGTACGGCCCCCCGTACCCACCCTGCCCAAAAATTGAAAACCTATTTCTATGCAGGATGATCAGACCACTAACCTGATACTCGCAAAACACCGATCGGATGCCTCGTCCTCCCTGAATCTCCAAATCTCCTCTGAAATCTGCTCGTCCAGTCACTATTGCAGCAGGTATAAATGAGGTGGCAATGTGGGCCCTACAACTATATATAGACCTTTTGCCAAACTTCCACTCACCATTCCGGGCGCCCAAGGTGTCCATTTTTCAAACCGTCTTCAGCCATGGGATCAGCATCCCGCCGCCTACATCACAGCAGTCCTTGGGTCACTTTTCATCCTAGGCCCCCGGGGCGCCCTTTTTTCATATCATGGTCAGGTACGCACGCGCATAGTCACATTTGTCAAATACATGCTCATATATTTGATTCTCTTCAAATATAGTTCACTTTGGGTATTTGGTTTCTCTGTGTGCAGGTACTTGCTCATCATTCATCAACATCATCCCTTCAGGTATATACTCAACACTGGCATGTAGTCTCTCCCACTGTATTGCATTTACATTTCCAGTCACACCCTCTGATATTGGCCTTTAGGACCCTCATTCCCGGCTCTGCAGTACCCACACCTCCATTTGCATCTTCGGTACTGTTACCCGGTAGCATTCTTACCCACATGAGTTGTCCCATTCATAGCACCTATTGGCACTTTTTGACACTCATGTTGTTCTTTATTACCCTTTAGGGATGGGAGTCTCGATAGTCTTTTCATCATGTCGTGAATCAACCACATGCTCCTTCTCCTCATTTTGCTAGCCTTCCCACATGGACTCCCAGATTATCTCTTTATGGTTCTATTTTTTACCTGCACCTCCGCAGTATAATGAACCCTCCATTTCATCCACAATCAGTTTTCCCATCTGCGAACCTATCCTCATTTCACCTACCTCATACAGAAACTCACCGATGGGACCCCCACCCTTCATCAGTTTTCCAAAACAATTTTGCCCTCCCTGGGGCACGCATTTCACACTGGGGCACCCGTTTATGTATTTGTACATTTCTCCCCACAAAAAAATATTCATTATTTATTGTACAAACGCCTTTATTCCCAGTTATTACATTTCCTTTTGTCGTCACCGTTGGTGACTTGCTTCCTTTTGGCCACACGCAACCCATGTCACCCTTGGTTGGAGCATTACTTATCATCTACCCTTGTCTGCATCGTCCATATCTTCAGAGTACTCCACAGGTCACTTCCCTCTACCCTCTGAATTTGTTCACCTTGTCCCGCCTCTAGCACAACTTATCACCGGTCTTGTCGTCCCCCTAACACTCGATCTTGTTACACGGTTGCGGCCACTTTTTATCTCATACATCCTCCAACCAAGGGCAGTCTTGAGTCTTCCCACTTCTTGACTTTGTCTATGTACCTCTGCCACTTACCCACCTTAGTAGATTCCACGAAGCCCGTTTCTTTTGGGAGTCGTGTCCCCCTTTTGTCGACATCAGCACAATTTTCTAGAAGGGCGATAGTATCTTGATTCTCATTCTCCATTTAATGAGAGATCTCAGATGACACAGGGTGAAACACCATTGTTCCCTGCTGTCGTTGGCCCCCATAACATTCAACGCCAACACTTTCTCATGTTATGGTGGGTCTTACTTTGTGACTATTGCAGTTATTTTTTTCATTTGCCGAAGACCTCTGAACTTGGTCAGGCCATCAAAGCTCGCATCATCGTCACTGCTTATTACCGCGCTCATTGCCTTTTGTTCAGAGTATGTTCATTTGCAGAATTGTCTTCTGCCTTTATCATTACCGCCCCCGAGGGCACTGTAGTTGTCTACACCAACACTTCAAGTCATTTTTTTTCAGAGTTACATAACACGAGCATGGGGCATACTCGCCTCGTTTGTACACAGTTTTCTATTTTTTTGCACAACTCTCAGACGGTCAGGTCCTACCGGTTCCTTTTTTCTCCAACAGATCGCTCTGCATGATCCCTCTATTGATCTCTCTTACAACAACATTTTTAGTAGAAGAAACATTGATGGATTTTGGCCATACGTATGCTCCTAACCTCATCCATCAGGGGGCATCTGTTATCACTGAAATTTCATCTGCACATGGCGACAAGAACTCAACATCGTCGAACAGTAATGAAGTCATTCATGGCACTGAATTAATCTCATAGCATTTCAAAGAGGTCAAAAAACTATACAAAGTAGTAAAAATTGAAGAGCGCTTTACATAAGTTGGGTGCGCGCGCACATGCGCGGAACAGGAACGTACCATGTGCGCATATGCGTACGATGCACGGCTGTTAGCGCAAAAACCCACGCACCTACTAAACGGCGCATTTATTGAATTGGTTGGCCTCCCAACCACTTATGGATCATCTCCCAAGTCGATTTGACCCTCAAATCCGAGCTGAATCCGCATGGTAGGCTGGTCAAAGACCTAATGAAGCCCTAAAGAGCCTCTTTTCACACTACAAAGAAGTTACATAATCACCCAATGCAATGCTATAAAAAGCCATGAAGAAACATCATTTTCTCAAGGAATTTCATGTAATGTTATGCTGCTTAGATTGTTTTAAGGACTCACTCCTTGACAATAACACATTAGCACCATTTCATTGAGCAATTCACCTCTCCATTGAGTGAATTTGCAAAGGAGTTCTTTCACCACCATTTTCATTTTTCTTGTTGTAAGGAGAGAAAGCTTGTGAGGATCCAAGAGCCTTCCTTTGGAGGAAGAAGGGACTCACAGTCCCCTTTCTTCATTGTGCTTTGATTTCATCAATAGATCAGCCTAAAAACATTGGTGACATTGGTCTTTTTGTTCTTGTTATCTCTCTATTTCCATGCTTAGTATTTTAGTTTGTTTTAGTTTAATTCTTGTTTATAGTTTTGTTTTTCTTTCTCTAACTCTTTCCTCTATAGCTGTCATGCTCAGCAAGACCCAACTGGGCATGTAAGCACCTCTTATTTTCTCACAACGTGATGAGAAGGGTGCAAACAGAAGTGCGCAAACCTATGAATGCCTTGCGAAAGAGCTGGAGTTGAGGATATTGGAGGCACAACTCCAGGAGGTGAAGCAACATGCATCGATAGTGAAAGCACAATTGAAGCTTCTTACCGCAGTGGAGAACATGAAAAGATCACAAGAGCAATGCACAGTTCAACAATAGGTCAATACCATTCAGAGTAGAGTCATGGAAGTGACCCAGAGACTCCTGCCGGTGCAGGATGAAGCCTGCACACTTTTTGAAGAGATCGAGGGAAAAGGAACCCAGTTGGAATAGGTGGTTGCCACAGTGGAATAACACCTGGAAGAGCCTATCACTGATCAATTCATTTAAGAGTTCGCTAACCAAGAGGCTTTGGCGAAGGATAAAGTCAAGGTTCGAGCTAAGATTGAGGCCTTCGAAGGAGATTTGCTTAGATCAGAGTGACTTAGAATGAGTCACAGGTGAGTGTTGGGGGCCTCTTAGCCCTTGACCAGGTTTAGAGGAAACATTGGTCATGCTTGACCATTTTTGGGACTTCGATAGGCTGGTCGAAGATGGAGCGCCCAAGAAAAGTGGAGATCGCAGGATCTCACCCCCTTTTGCGGGTTTTTTGGGTTTTAGGGTTTATGTAACAGGTATGGGATGTCGGCCCATGGGTCTTACCCATGTTTAGGCCCCTTTTGTAATATATAAATAAGTAGCTAGGCAAAGTAAGAAGAGGTCAGAACGCTAAGTGAAAATAGTTGTGAATTCTTTGTGCATATTGTATGTTGAGACTTGCAGAGCTAAGTGCAAGTGTTTTGTAAGTGATTTGTGCACAGACTATGTAGAGGCTCTGTGCTTAGACCTAACTCGGGGAAAGAGGATCTGGCAAGGTGAACATAGATCTCCTGTCCTATGCAGAGTTGGCGTTGTGGCTTGGTGCATGTAAGAAGATTGGAAGAGACTAATAAGAAGAGAAGAAGATTGGTGGACGTAGCCCCACACTGAGGTGAACCACGTATATCCTGTGTCAATGTGATTTGTGTTATGGTGTTTATGTTGTTTATGTACTTAATTGATCAATCTATATGTATGATAGATCCAGTTGATGCTTAGTTCTTTATGATGTGAATGAATGTTAGATCTACTTTTATGCTATGTGTTGAATGGTTAGATATGCTTAGATCTTAGGTGTTACTGCGCTGATATGTAATTATTGTTTTAACCTACTATGTGAATAGGGGTTAAATATAATGAATATTATTGGCTAAGTGATCTATTAATTATTGTGATAAATATCTATGTCCCATATAGGTTCCAGACACCTGAGTCCTGCAACCCCCCTACCAATACCTTGGGTGAGACTTCATCTGCTTTGCAGGTGTTGCTGAAAGGGTCGGTAGTTAGGGTTTTTTGGTGCATTTTTGAAGCATTGAACCCTAGTTCTGCCCCTGTGCCAACAAAAGTTTGTCTTCTTCGTGATTCTCTCTTGAAATGAGCGAAAGATCACAACCACATTGAGGATCTTCGTGACCGACCTCTCCACACAACAGAAGCAAGTGGATAAGGTCGTGGAAGGATACTTTGATATATTCTCCTCACCACCGATGTACCTCTGCACTGTTAGGTCAATCACCCCATCGATCTGACCCCTGACACACTTCTTCCCAATGGGCTAGTATACCACCGCTCTCTATTAGAGAATGAGGATATCAAGTGACAGATCCAAGAACTACTCCACAAGGGGCACATTTGTCCCATCTCATCACCTTGAAGGAGCCCAATCATGCTGGTACAGACGAAATATGGAACCTAATGACTCTACATTGGTTATTGGGCCCTGAATAAAATAATAGTGAGAAACTGGTAACCGATTCCCCGAATTGACGACCTCCTTGATCAGCTCACAGGGGCCAAATACTTCAGTAATATTGAGCTGAAGTCTAGATACCACTAGGTCCTGATAGAAAAGACAGATGTATGGAAGACTACCGTCAAGTCAAAGGAAGGTATTTTTGAATGGTTGGTCATACCCTTTGGTTTGACAAATTCTCCAACCACTTTAATGAGGATGATGGAAGAAATACTCTGACCATTCACCAATACTTTTGTAGTGGTGTATCTGGATTACATCCTCATTTACATGGGCATGGTTCATTACCTGGGATACATCGTTTATCAACATGGCTTACATGTGGATCCATCCAAAATCCAAGTCATGCGTGACTGGACAGCCCCAACCACATTCATTGAGCTTAAGAGCTTCTTGGGCCTTGCCAATTTCTATTGTAGGTTTGTGTTGGGATTCTCCCATATTTCATGGGCCCTTAGCCAAGTAATCAGGGGTGGTGGTAAGGAGAAATTTGTGTGGGGCCAGTCCCAACAAAAAGAGTTCGATGATTTGAAGCAGTTCTTGTGCTCAACCCCAATACTTTCACTATTGGACCTGCAACAACCCTTTGAGATCGAGATAGATGCTTCAGACTATGCTGTGGGTGTCATTCTCTCTCGGCACAACCACCCCATGGCCTATCATAGTGAGACACTATCAGATTTTGTTCGTAAGTTCCCTACTTATGAAAAAGAAATGTACTCCATTGTGAAATCCTGCCACCAGTAGAGAGATTACATTCTTGGGAAGGAGACAGTCATCCACATTAATCATAAGACATTGTAGTTCATGCAGACACAAGGCAAATTGTAGAATGACCACCATCAAAAGTGGTCCACATGCTTGCAACAATTCCACTTCAACATCAAGTATAAAACATGAAGAACCAATGACATAATTGATTTCCCCAATAGACCACCAGACGCGACACTCACCACAGTGTTAGTCTCTTGCAGCCATGAGACCTATGAATGTACCCAACTCTATGAGATAGATCCCAAATTCACCACCACCTACCAAATTTTGGGTGCAAACATAGTTGTCTCTAATTTCCATCTTCAATATGGGCTATTATGTAGTTTGGGCCATATCTACGTTCCATCAAACGAGCGAGTGAAGCTGATCTGGAAATCCCACTACAGTCAGGTGGCAGGAAACTTCGACATCAAAAAGACAGTGATAATGGTGCGGAAACATTTCTACTGACTGAAACTTCGATAGGAGATCATCAAGTATATCATATCCTACACTACCTGCGCGATTGCCAAACTGGCCACTAAGAAACAGGGCCTATACACCCCTCTTCCTACTCCTAATAGGCCATGGGAATCCATCTCAATGGACTACATGTTGGGTGTTAGGGTCCTAACCCACACATAGGTAGAACAATATATTCGAATGTAATAAATGTGAATACTAATAAGGCCTTTCAATAAAATAGAATAAGTCGAATGTAGGAAGACCTAATAGAAGTTTCGCTTCTAGAAGGATATTCCTCTAGATGCTTCTTTTGATAGACATATTTAGTATAAATAGGAGTCGAGGGTATGAGAACCCTAGCTTGGATATTATTGTAATAGAGATCTGCTCAACTAGATTTTTCCCCCTTAAAGAGGCCCGTGAACATTGCTTTCAGAATCAAAGTGTTATTTATGTTGTTATTCTTATATCATTTCAATGTTATTGTGGTGATTGTTCTGGTTATATTGTTGTTATTCTGCCATTTCTACCATTTTATTTATGTTCTGCATACCTTTTATATCTAGTATATTACAAGTGGTATCAGATCACTTTCCTCGGCAGAAAGTGTGGGTTAAATTTTTTCAGGGTAGAGACGTATTCCAACGTCTTTAAGCCACATAGATCTTTCCTTATGCGCATAAGCCCGCGGTTGATGGATTCATACACACAGGAAATACAAGTGGTACTTAAGTGCACATCTATTGGCCACCCTTGTAACCCTTGTTGGTACCCCTTTGAGTGGTAGCACATTAGACAACACCTGTGCATGGATCAACCTATATTACTTGAAGCCCTCTTTATATAAACCGATCAGTCGCCTGAATGCTATAGTTCCACCGAGAAAAATACTCGGGAAGATACTCTCTAGTACCTGGGTAGTCAGGTAGTACGGCTAAGGGTACGGTCTATCCTCCTTAGTTAGTTCCCTGAGATATTGGTTTGAGTACTATTGTTGGACCCCACACGTATATCAGAGAGATATATCACATGGCAAACCCTTATCTATAGAACCCTTGAATACTTAACCCTTGGGAACAGAAAGATCTTTTGACGTGCAACTTTGTTCGGGTTGCCAAATAACTACACACTTCTTCCTGGTTAAGAATTTGGGCATTTCATTACTGTATTATTCTTCAGACCATAGTATAACTTCACAGGTGTAAAAAAAAAAAATCTGGAAATTTTTGCACCATTATTTGAGACCTATTCCATTGGATTCATCTCTTCACCCTTATCACATTCATACATATAATTTTTCAGCAAAATGTTTGACCCCACCCACCCCATTTCAGTTTCCTCATCATCATGGCCCATCCCCGTAGACAACACTTGGAATCTCACTTCAATACCTTGCAATCTAATTTCACCGAGACCCAACAAGAAGTGAAACAACTCAGTGCCAATATTGCTGCCCTCAATACATCCATGCAGTTCTCAATGGATGAAATCAAACAAGATCTGACTACCCAGCTTGAATCTTTCGTTTCGATGCTCTGCACCAAGATGCATATCCCTACATATAACCCTTTATCTGACCCACCTTCAGATACTAAAGCTGAACATTCCTCTAACTTTCAACATGACCTATGCCTTCCATGGGTGGATGTGACCAAATTTGATGGCTCGGATCCCACTGGTTGGGTAACCCAAATGGAACATTATTTCTCTTTATACGGATTTACAAATGACTTGGCCAAACTCCAGTATGGTGTTCTCCATATAGATCAAGAATGTTGGCAATGGTGGCAATGGAGAAAAACTTCCAGTCAAGGGTATATTTCTTTGAAACAATTTGTGGCAGAGATTTATGAATGCTTTGACACTGACACCAACCATTTGGGTCGTTTGACAAATTTGAAACAATCAGGAACAGTGGAAGAATTTATAGCTTCTTTTGAGCACCTAGCTTTTCGAACAAAGGGCATGTCTGATGCCTTTTTCCGAGAGTGTTTTATCAATGGCCTCAAGGATGAGATTCGAGCCCATGTCCTTATGGCTCAGCCTCAGAGTTGGGTGGAGGCTACTAAAATAGCTAAAGAAGCACAACAGGTTGTATCTTCTCAAAACCAAAAACCCTCCTTTATCCCTCACACTAAACCAGTAAATCCCACTACTCCCTCCACTCCACTAAAGATCCAAAAATTGACTAGGGTTAAAATGGATGAACGCCAACTCAAAGGCCTTTGTTATAATTGTGATGAAAAATATTTCCCAGGCCACAAGTGTAAGGAACAAAAGATTTTTATGGCCATCTCATAGGATATTTCAGAAGAGGATGTTGAAACTCCCCTTGTGTCTGGGTCACTTTAAACCAATGACATAACCCCTCCCTCACATCCTCCTGAAGTAGAAATGATCATTTCCATAAATTCTCTCACTGGCTTCTCTGCTCCCCAAACCCTCAAGCTCATCGATTACATCAAGCATAGGAAGGTCATCATTCTGGTTGATAGTGGAAGCACCCATAATTTTATTCATCATCTCATTGCCCAAGAAACTCATTGCTACATCCATGCCGTCAATAATTTCCAAATCATGATTGCCAATGATAGCTCCATGTAATGTGGAGGGCATTGTGAAAATGTGCGTCTCCAAATTGGTGACTTCCACCTCAAATCTCATATGTTTCCTATCGACATGGGCAGTTGTGACATTGTGTTGTGTATAGACTAGCTAAGGACTTTGGGTCCCATTCTCATGGATTTTAAGGAATTAACCATGCAATTAAACCAGGAAGTCCAACAATATAAGTCCCAAAGTATCATCATCGGTTCACCTGAGATCATTAGTTCCCATCGCATGGAAAAGCTGCTCAAAAAAGGTCATTCTGGTGTTATTTCCCAACTCCATGCCATACAATCAACAGAGACACCCTCGATGTCGCAAGACCTCCAATCCATCCTTTCTAAACATCAAGTGGTATCTTCCACTCCCCAGGGACTCCCTCCTTCCCATGGTGTTCATGATCATTCCATTCCCCTTGTACAAGGAAGCCTTCCTCCCAATATCCATCTGTATCATCACCCCTTTTCCCAAAAAAATGAAATTGCAAAAATGGTATAGGAACTCCTTAATGCAGGCATTATCCGCCCTAGTACGATCCCCTATTCTTCTCCTATGGTCATTGTCCTGAAGAACTAATGTTCTTGGCGAATGTGTCCTGACTTCTGTTCCCTCAACAAACTTATCATTAAAGACAAATTTCCCATCCCTATCATTGATGACCTCTTGGATGAATTGAGTGGTGCCCATTTCTTTACTAAACTCAATCTTCGTTATGGATACCACTAGATACGTATGAAAGAGGTACACATTCCCAAGACTGCCTTTAGAAATCATGGGGGCCACTATGAGTTTTTGGTCATGCCCTTTGCCCCTTGTAATGCCCTGTCCACCTTCTAAATCCTCATGAATCATGTCTTCCATCCTTTTCTCCGTCATTTTGTATTAGTTTTCTTTGATGATATCCTCATCTATAGCAAAACCTGGAAAGACCATCTTGCCCATGTGGATCGAGTTCTCCATCTACTCTCTCAGCACCAACTTTTCCTGAAACAATCTAAATGTGCTTTTGGCACCTCAGAAGTCAAGTACTTGGGTCATCTTGTTGGAAAGGACGACATCAGGGTGGATCCTAAAAAGATTGAATCTATGCAAGACTAGCCTCACCCAAAGAATCTCAAAATATTGTGTGGATTTCTGGGTTTAACAAGTTATTATCGCAAGTTTGTTAAGAATTATGGAAATATTGCAGCACTTCTCACTACACTCTTAAAAAATAACTCTTTCACTTGGAATCCAACCACAGCTCAAGCTTTTCAAACCTTGAAGATGTCCATGTGCACCACTCTAGTCCTGGCCCTTCCTGATTTCACAAAGACCTTTGTCTTGGAATGTGATGCTTGTAAGTTTTAAACCTGCGAAGTAAAGCAATGCATATATATTCTTAAGCAATACATAAATTAATCAATGGCTCATACACAGAATACACAGAGATCTTTACTGGAAACCCTCAACCGGGAAAACCTTTCTTTTTCATTATATCGAATTTCACCATTCGCCATACAATATATACAATGTTTTTAGGTATTCCGTAGATACCAAAACCCTAATCCCTTAATCTGGGATTAATTTACAAATCAGCTAAAAATAGAAAAATCCGCTAAAAATAGCAAAAACCGCCCCCACATCCGGGATTGTCATACGCAGTCGTCGTATCTGACGCACCCACACACACACACATGCAAAGAATATAACACATACCCAACATTCTCCCACTTGTTGTTTTCTTTGCATCCATGGGTCCAGGGGATTATATAGTCAACAATCCAGGGCATCAATGTCCATTGTTACTCTACACCAAGAGAACTTTTATGTGCTCACAGACTTTGTCAATGAATCTGCAGCATTCTTCAAAGTGTCAACCTTTTCCAGCAACACCTTCTTTTCCTCAACCATGTCTCTCACAAAGTGATACTGAACATCA
>ML782939.1:72937-90894 GCA_009831015.1 Picea engelmannii
AATTTCACCATTCGCCATACAATATATACAATGTTTTTAGGTATTCCGTAGATACCAAAACCCTAATCCCTTAATCCGGGATTAATTTACAAATCAGCTAAAAATAGCAAAATCCGCTAAAAATAGCAAAAACTGCCCCCACATCCGGGATCGTCAGACCCAGTCGTCGTATCTGACGCACCCACACACACACACATGCAAAGAATATAATACATACCCAACAATGCTTCAGGGAAAGGAATTGGTGTTGTCCTTATGCAAGAGGGTCGACCATGGGCCTTTACCAACAAGCAATTGTCTAAAAGAAATCTAGGCAAATCAATCTATGAAAAGGAAATTTTGGCTATTCTCCATGTCGTTGATCTATGACACCCTTATCTATTGGGGAAACGCTTCAAAATTAAGACAGACCATCAAAGCCTCAAGTATTTTCTGGAACAACGCATTTGCTCCCCGGAGCAACAAAAATGGGTGACCAAGATCTTTGGATATGATTATGAGATCATTTACAAAAAAGGAAAAGACAATGTGGTTACGGATGCACTTTCCTGAAAGTCTGAAGATAATGGATCCCTTTTTTCTCTTTCCTTCATTGTACCAAATTGGCTCCAAGACGTCCACCAAGAATGGATACACGATCCCAAAAGTTCACAGTCGATCCAACAATTGCATTCCAATGCTCCAAATTCCCCAGGGTACTCTTGGCTCCATGATGAGCTTTGATACAAAGGCCCTTTGTATTTAAGAAAACAATCCAAACTTAAATCCACGATACTTTCTGAGCTTCATGCTACACCCACAGCTAGGCAATCTAGGTTTACCAAAACCTATGACAGGGTCAAACACTCTTTTTTCTGAGATGGCATGAAATAAGACATTCATAATTTTGTATCTGAATGTGATGTGTGTCAACGCAACAAGGGCGAAACAGCCAAATCTCCTGGCACACTACAATCACTTCCGATTCCACTTGCTATTTGGAGGGATATCTCTATGGATTTTACTACAGGCTTACCCAAATCGGGAAATAAATCAGTCATCATGGTGGTTGTTTATCACCTTTCCAAGTATGCTCATTTATTTGCTCTTCAACACCCATTTACAACATCCATGGTGGCTCAACTTTTCATGGATCAAGTCTTCAAGATTCATGGCATGTCACATTCTATTGTTTCTAATCGCAACCCAACTTTCACCAACAATTTTTGGCAAGAACTGTTCAAGATACAAGGCACCCAATTGCATCTCAACATAGCTTATCATCCCCAGACTAATGGTCAAAGAGAAGTTGTCAATAAGTGTTTGGAAACATATTTGAGGTGTTTTCCCATGGAAAATCAAAATCAGTGGGCTCAATGGTATATGGACAAAATCCACCTTCAGTTCTCTCATACTTACCTGGTGTCTCGAAGGTCCAAGCGGTCGACCAAATGATTACAACTCGAGAGGCTATCATCCATACCCTCAAAGAGAATTTGGTCATGGCACAAAATTGCATGATGAAACAAGCAAATCAAGGTCACTCTGAACATCAATTTGTAGAACAGGATTAGGTGTTTCTTCGACTGCAACCTTACAATCAAAATTCCCTCAAGGTCGAGCATTGTCAGAAGCTAGTGCCCAAATTTTTTTGTCCTTATATAGTTCTCAAGCATGTGGGACAGGTGGCCTATCAGTTAGCTTTTACCAATCATTCTAAGCTACATCTTGTTTTTCATGTTTCATGCTTAAATAAGGTGATTGGAACAAAGTGTCAAATTCAAACCAACCTTCATGAGTTAGCCAAAGAAGGATCCATTTGGCTACAACCACAAGTAGTTTTGGACTAGTGTGAGCATCGCCTACATGAGAGAACCATCAAGGAAGTGTTAGTCCAATGGAAAGATATAACTCCAGCAAATGCCACTTGGGAACCATCTACCATTCTGCAACAATTTCCACATCTCAAGCCTTGAGGACAAGGCTATTTTTAAGGGGGTGGACATGTTAGGGTCCTAACCTGCACATAGGTAGACCAATATATTTGGATGTAATAAAGGTCAATATTAATAAGGCCTTTCAATAAAATAGAATAAGTCGAATGTAAGAAGACCTAATAGAAGCTTTCACTTCTAGAAGGATCTTCCTCTAGATGCTTCTTTTGATAGACATATTTAGTATAAATAGGAGTCGAGGGTATGAGAACCATAGCTTGGATATTATTGTAATAGAGATCTGCTCAACTGGATTTTTTCCCCCTCGAAGAGGTCGGTGAACATTGCTTTTAGAATCAAAGTGCTATTTCTGTTGTTATTCTTATATCATTTCAGTGCTATTGTGGAAATTGTTTTGGTTATATTGTTGTTATTCTGCCATTTCTAGCATTTTATTTATGTTCTTCATAATTTTTATATTTGGTATATTATATTGGGCCTCCCATCCACCAAGCAGAGCATTGACTGTGTTTTTGTGGTTGTGGATCATTTTTCTAAGATGGTGATTTTGGCCTCCTACAAGAAGAGCATCACAACAGATGCCACTTCCAAGCTCTTCTTTGAATGATTCTAGGTACATTTTGGAATCTCACACACCATTGTCTCATATCAGGACGATCGATTTCTCAACACATTCTGGTCAAGCCTCTGGTCAAAGATGGACACCAAGTTCACCAAATCCATGGCCTTCCACCCCTAGAAATATGGCCAAACCGAGCTTGTAAATAGAATGATCGTGCATATCCTACGCATGTATAGTTCCAAGAACCCTCACACATGGGATGAGAGTCTCCCCTATGTCCATCATAGCTACGACCGAGCCTTCCATATCTCAACCGACCACATCCCCTTTCAAGTGGGGTTAGGATTCCAACCATTGGGTCCCATATATTTTTCACTACCACTTGCGATCACGTCAACCGACTCATATCCTACTCCAACTAAATCTTACAAAGCCACATGGTTCATTGAACGGATCCAACACATCTTCCAACAGGTTCAGGATATCCTACAAAAGTCCAATGACAATTACAAGCAATGCCATGATCAACACCAGGTGCCACAAAAGTTTCAGGTGGTCGACAAAGTTTGGTTGCACTTGCAGAAAGAGAACCTTACATGACCCCATCATAATCTTATCCCACTCCATTATGGGTCGTACACCATCACCAAGGTTTTGGGTGATAATTCTTTCGATCTCAACATTCCTCCTTTCCTTTTCTTACACCCAGTGTTCAACATGGATATCCTTCGACCGTGTTTTACACCATTATTGGACACCTCAGAGATAGAAAACAACTGACACCAACAAAGCTCAACCCAGGCTCCATACAACATGCATCCAATGATCATATTGTGGACAAAAATATCAAGGGCACTCGCTATTGAAGGATTCATCTTTATCGATTTTTCAAAGTAGGGAAACTCCTGCACCAAGGCAAGTGGCTCACACATAGCCAAATTCAACAAAAATTTCCTTATCTGATGGGCGAACTCAACGCAGTGGAGACCATTTCTTCCTAAGGGGTGAGGATTGATCCATATGGATGTCGATGTCCTCCCACCTATTCCAACTAGATCATTTTGGCATTTTTTTCCTAGTTTTCAGGTCCCTGACTTGCGGGGCCGTTTTGAGGCCCTAAACAATGTTTTTTAGCGCTCGCCACCATTAGATTGACCTTCAATAGATAGCATAAAAAAAATTATTCCTTGGATAGACCTTTCCAACGGGTTATCATGCACCTAAAATGAAGATCGTATGCAAAAGTTACAACCCTGGGAAGTTGATGCACTAACTTACCCAAACAGGGCCCACATGACTTTTGGCGCTTCATCTCCTAGAGTTAGGTATTTTGGATGTCTAGGGTTTTAGACATTCCTATTTTTGTAAAAATGCCTTAATATCCTCATTGTAATATTCTTCTTGCGAATGAGTGCAGTCATCACATCTCTTATTAGAGATAAGCCGCCACCATTCTAGAAAGCTTGTTTCCGCCGCATTTTACAGTTTCAACTTATTTCCTTATTGAATAGAAACCAATTTTACTGTATATCTATTATTCTGTGTTAAGAATATTTTTATAATAATATGTATTCATTTTGTTCTGCAAATATGTTCCAGATCAAAATTTTTACAAGTTAGGTGCGGATTGTATTCTGTGATGATGTGTATTAGAACAAGAAAGACATATGATATTCTCAGAGGCACATGAAGGGGTTGTAGGAGGTCACTACACAGGAAATGAAATAGCTCAGAATATTTTGCATGTAGGATTGTGGTGGCCTACCCTTCATAAGGATGATAAGGAATTTTGTAAGACTTGTGATGTTTTCCAAAGAATTGGGAAGCCTTCTAAGAGAGATGAGATTCCATTAGTACCACAAGTGACATTACAAGATTTTGATAAATGGGTGGTTGATTTTTTTGGACCGATTAATCCACCATCAAAGAGGTCAGGAACCAGATACATCATTACTACAACAAATTACTTGATCATATGGTTTGAAGCGGAACCAGACAGAGATTGCAATGCAGAGACAACTGTGTGGTTTTTGTTTGAAAATACGGTGACAAGATTTGGATACCCGAGAATTATTAAGAGTGATCAAGGAACTCATTTTTCCGAATGAGACGATTACAAATTTGATAGAGGAGTTCCATATTCATTATCATAAGAGAACATTGTATCATCCTTGGGAAAATGGAACCGTGGAATATTTTAATAGGATACTAGAACATGCACTGGTGAAGGCGTGTAATGTAAGTTGAGATGATTGGGACTTGAGGATTCCAGTAGTGCTATGGGCATATAGGACTACAAGTAAGAAGTTGACAAGACATACTCCATTCATACTAGTGTATGACCAAGAAGTTATTATACCTGTGGAATTCATAGTACCAATATTGTGCATTGTTGCACTGACAAAGCTTACATATTCTGGCAGAATGACGAAGAGATTGTTAGAGCTAGTAGAGCTAGAAGAGGACCGGTTGGTCATAGGTTTCCATCAACAAGTTCATAAAGGGCGCGAGAAAGCATGGCATGGAAGGAACATTAAATAAAATACGTTTTAAACAAGAGACTTAGTTTTTCACTATGACAACAAGTTTTGGAAACACCCTAGAAAGTTTCATATGCATTGGTTAGGTCCATATGTGATAAGGTTTGTGACAGATGCTGACATTTCTCAAATAGAGAAACTAAATGGATATTTTTTTGAAGGATTGGTTAACGATAGTTGGCTAAAAATTTATAGGGACAACCATACTTCTACACACTAGTCTCAGCGCACAGTATGTGTACCGCAATACTTGTATTATAGTGTAGTATAGAAAGAAAAAGAAAAGAAATAAAAGAAATTGAATATTGAAGTGATGCATAAGGTTAAATGAGTAATAAGATAAAGCCAAAAAATGTCGTAGAGATGTAGAAACATGAAGGAATTGTGCATAGGAAGGAGGATTGAAGTGCAAAAAATATCTACACAAAGGGAAGGAAACAGATTAAAAAACATACATGGCAGGACAAGCATTAAAGAGAGATCATAATGATAAATTAGTGGACATGCATAGCCATAAATGGAAAGTGGTGACAAGACCATGACAGACTGGAAAGATCTAGACCATGATCCACAAAATAATTTGAATTTATTGCAGAGTATGGAAAGAATAGAATGTGAGTGAAAGTTGGAATATACTATAGGTTTGGGACACGACATGGGAAAGTAACAATCGAATATAAGTTATAAAAGCAGTTGAGGGGTCAAAAAAAAAACTTTATCATCATTTGAGAATAGCGAGAGATGAGAGCCGAGTGAACACACAAAGAGTTGAAGGCATTAGTTGTTGAGGGAAGTGTGTTTTAGAGAGCTATGGAAACACCCAAGGTAGCAGTGGAATCAACATCAGGAATGAAGAAGCAACACACTAAGCCACCATTAGCACCTATATAGGAAGGAACCCTAGAAGCATCTGAGTTAGAGCCAAGTTTGGCTAACTTTCTTATGAAGTACATACCACCCAAAAGGTGATAGTGAAGTTGATCAAATTACAAAAGGAAGAAAAGTATGAGCTCATGGTGTCAGAAATTTCACCAGGTGTAATTGTTAAAGAAGATATATTAGTTGCAGTGGAAAATTTGAAGTTTGCAGGTCATGATTTATCAAATGAGAAGAAGCTCCTAGAGTTAGTGTTGAATAAATATCTGAAGATAGTCATTTTCCCAGATACATAGTTTATCCTGGTTGAGAAATAGGATTGGGAAGTAGGGTTGCAGAAATCAGGGATTCTTAACTTGTTAGAGATCTCACTCTTTGGTAGGAGCATTGATATCATTGCTTGTGTTAAGATATTGTTAAGTTGTGTCCATGGAAGATTATACCTATGGTTGGATAGAGTCATGTCCATAGATACAGATTTAATTGCATAGATAACAGGGTTGGCAATGGAAAGGGAGGTGTTATTGGACTAATCGGTAGGTGCAGACACTAACAGATCTCCCTAGATCCACCTGGATCTAGAACAAAACAGGACAGGACATGACTCTTTTCCTAAGTTATGACCATTGAATTAACTAGTAGGGAGGAACAAGTAACATACCTTTGTATCGCTTCCTAGGGTCTCTGTTGCTCCCGCTTCACTCTGGTGCTCTCGTGAGGTCAAGACCAAGACAACACAAACCAACCAAAGTGAAGATAGCAAAATATATTCAATCGTCAACTTATGTGTATGATCAAGGAATTACACAATAAAGTAAGAATGACTTTATGGGAAAAGGACATGCCACTGTATCATATTAATCAAAAGTAGAAGATACAACCCGATCCCCTTGATGTCGCAAGCTTCCTTTCAGTGTCTCTTGGCTCCAACACAGACACTTGCTCGATCTTTGTATGAAGAAGATCCAATTCCTCTTGATAGACTTGCTATAGTCTCCAAGCTCCTGTTCAAGCTAGGTCCTTCACACAATTCTTTCACCAATTATCCAATGAATCTTTCTTAACCTTTTCCATGAGAATTCCATCAATATATAGGAGAGGATGATATGGTTACTTGGATAAGAATGATCCCACAATATCAGGGAAACTAATACAAAGATTACCATTCGAATGCCAACCCATTCTTCTAGAAGATTCCCTTATAGAACCATCGAGACTTCATCTTTTTCCAAGCTTGAGAGAAAGTTCACACCCTAGCTATATAACACAGTGTGAGAAGTTTGCACCCTAGCTAAAGGCAGCCTGTGAGAATGGGTCATTATCGCACCCTAGGATATGAGCAACCTGCGAACTCTCTTCAAAAGTATGTTTTCTGGGAAGAGATGAATGTCACTTTTCTCAGGAGAAAGTTCTTATGAGGAGCCTTAGTACACCATCATCAATACATCATCAAGATTGACCAAAATCATGGGTAACAGAATGCCCCCCAAAGTATGAGGTCAGAATCAGTGACAGGCGAAAGACTTTGTAAACTGGATGTGTGTGTCGGAAACCAGGAGTGCACCTAATCGGAAACTTGCGAACAACCAAGCATCTGCATAATATCATATATATTAATTCTAAGGTAGGCATTCCCATATTCAGATCACATACGGATGACATTATAGACATAGGTCATGGCCACCAATCATACATTGTGGATCCATGCCATCAAAATATAGCACAGCCACCAGGAATACACTGTGGATCTATGCGAGAAAATTCAAATTGAGATGACATAGCCATGAGACATACAAAGTGGATCTATGTGTCACAAATTATACATATTCGATCGCAACCTAGACAAAAAGATGATATCTAGGGTCTTCAATCTCGTCGCCCAAAAGTACGAATCTAACCATGTGATTACATGTGTTGAAGTCGAACATGGTAGAAACCACTTGATTACTGGTCATTGATGAAACCGTTAACAAGTGCGAGGGAAATCACCATTAATGTCAATGACTCCCAAGGTACACTAGTACAATCCATCGAATGTGAATGAATGAGTTGAGGTCGAACATCCAACGGAATATTTCGATCAGGGGTCAATGATGTAAACCCACTGTCAAAAGCTAGGAAACCTGCCATTGAGGCATGCAAGTTCCAAGGTACCAAAGAATTTCTAAGTCTTGTTTCCGGATAATGAGCTGAAGTTGACAGAACAAAAATTGTCACAGGAGGGCCTTGATGTATCCCCCATCAATGACACGAAATGAGTAACAGATTTTGAAGGTGAAACAGAGTATGATGTAAGTTGGACCGGACACAGGGAAGGCCGACACGAAGAGAATGGACAACTATTGTTGGCTGACTCAATAAAGGTTTCAGATGAACTTCTCTTGAACATATGAATGACATGACCAATGATTTGGCAGCATTGACTCAAAGACGACGCAGGGTATGACCTTGTAGCAAATCGAATGAGAGACAAATGGATTTCCCAAACCGGCTTCAAATAATGAATAGGGGGGTGTCATGTTCAAGCGCAACACTTACTACCAATTAACGTGAATATGAGAACACATCCCTTTCCCAAATTTTCCCCCACCATTTCTGGCGAGTACCTCTTTATTTTTACGCAAGCTTGAGGAGGATAACATATGCTTGTTGATATAAGATTATCCTTAGGATAATTCCTTCAGAGTATGTTTAACGAACCCTAGGAAGGAGTGGTTCGGTCCCATTACGGGTCTGTCGATGTTTGTTTAACGAGTCCAAAGATAGAAACCTCGAAGGTTTTTCATGATTATAGAGTCTGGAAAAACACTTAAAAGAGAACTCTCTCAGTTCCTTTTTCGTAAAATAGTCTGATGAGACCGAAAAAGAGATAAATTATTGCCCAACAGATGCTTTCTTCAAATACTGTATCAAGCGTGAAAATAGCAAGGTCGCTCAGCTATCTTTTCATGTTTAGAGAGTCTGAAAAGAGATTAAAGAGGACTCCAGGGGGGTTCCTTTTTCGTATAACCTTATTGAGCCCGAAAAAGTGATAAAAGTGTGCTCGATCGCGTTCTCATGTATTTTCGAGCGTGAGAACGGACAAATACCAAGCTCGAGGTTTTGTACAAAAACCATAAAAAACAATCAAAACATGCGATGAAGAAGAAAAAATATGTCTGCATCCCTGTACATGAACATCGAAGTCATTACGCCTGTAAAAGTTATACTCAAAAGGGCATTAGGCATTAGTTTTTAATAAATAAACAATTATAAAAATCAATAAAATGGTAAAAGTGAATATAAAGGAGTAAAAACTCTTTTTACCATATCATTTTAACTTTACCACTATTTGAGCCCAAAAACACCTCTTTTGCCCTTGAAATTCGGCGTCAGATTGCGGGAGTTACGAGCATCCATTCGACGAACCGTCAGCGACAGTGAGGTAGGCTCTTTTTCCTCTACCTTTTCATGGTTTAATTTTTCATTTTCATTGGCAGAAAACACTGTTTTGAGTTTGTTTTTGGGGTTATTATTGCACTCATCCATTCTCGCAGGTGAGCTACATGGGACCTGCGAGAATGGGTCATTCTCACAGGTGAGCCCAAAGGCGCCTGCGAGAACCTCGCATCGTGCCTAAAGGGCACCTGCGAGAACCGAAAAGTGTAAAAGTTTTTTAAAATTTTGCTCAATGAAAAGATACCAAATGTTGAATAGAGTTATTAATATTCTTCTTGTGCTTCTTATGCAGGTATTTGGCCATCACCATGGTTCTGGAACAACGCGAAAGGGAGAAAGAAGAAGATAATTCCATTGCCGGAAATCATCCACCCACCATTGCCGCTTTGCGAAACTGTAGTCTTCTAAAGTACTTTCGTATCCCGGGCATGAGGGCCCAAGTCAGGTTATTGGAGTACCTTGTGCATATGTGGGATCCAGATCAACAAGTATTCCATGTAGGGGTCTACACATTTTCCTTAGATATTGAGGACATTTACTTCTTGACAGGACTATCACGGCGTGGGCACCACATGAACATGACTTGTAGCAGAGGTGTTTGGCTACCTATGAGTGAGTACTGTCGCTTGCACTGTGTTCCAGAGGCAGAGAGGAGCAAAGGGAAAGTATCTATTTAGGGAGTGTGGGATTTGACTCTCCGCACTATTTTGTTCACCATTTCTCGTATGGCTGGGAGCTCCACTCCTCACATGGCGCTCCAGAGCTACTTTTAGTATGCCATAGAGTGTACTGAGCCTTGGATTTTTAACTGGGCAGATGAAGTGCTTCGTAGCATGAAGAGGCAGTTGACCAAATGAAGGTGAGGTAACCTGAAGAAATTCGGGTACGGGTCTTTGTTAGTTTACTTCTTCCTTGAGAGGGTTCCCTTGCTGAGGTTGCAAGTTGAGTGGGATTTACCAGCCCCAACAGATCCAAGAATGCTGAGATGGTGTCAGCTCATGGCATGGCACGTAGTTGGACCAATTATCAAATATGATGATACCTTCTTCAACTCGTTTCTACCACAGATGTTGATGGTCGACGATTATTCTTATGCTGGGTTGGATTTCCGAGGAGATCCAGACTTGGCCCTGCCCGAGGGTGCTCAGTGGGAGGAACTTGGTAAGAAGTACACATTTTTTCTTTTTAAATGTTTTTGTGAATTTTATCATATGCAAATGTTTTTTTATATGTTCATCCAAGGTCTAAATACAAAATTCTTTTTTGATGACACAGATGTGGGACCTTATCGACCTCCTGGTACTTCTCCCATTCAGCAACGAGGAGAGGTGGCTACAGTGCCACGATGGGACGTCGAGGATTATGAAGCGGTGGAACAAAACCTAGAGGGTTTGACAGCAGATATTCCAGACATGCCTCTTGGAGAGGTTCCACGACGTTATCAGCGTCATACAGTAGGAGTGTCTGAGTCCATTGGCCGACTGCTTCGTAGGGTTGCTCGGGCAGTCGTGTGTTACAGTGAACGTCATCCATGACGTCACTTTGTAGAAGCTATGAGCTTCAGATTTTGAAATTTTGGTCCTCGGACATAACGTTTTTTTGTAAAAACTCTTTTGATCGTTATATATACATACGGCTTCTACCGGATTATCTTGTGTTGTGTGAAAATTGATTTGATTGATTTATAAATGATCCAAATGTCTGTCTAATACATAGTTAGCCAATGCATTAGTTAATGTATTTAGACATCTAGGAATATGTTGATATTCAATATAATCAAAATAACGTGCCAAGAGGCGAATTCGCAAATACACCCATAACAAAGTGGGACTTTGAATAGTATAGACATTACTTAACTATAATACTACAAGCTGCGAATCGAGTCACACAACCAAATGATGGATTCTGAGCGATATAGAAGCAATCAACAATTCTATAACGACGCTATACTCTTCAATATTGTTGGTCTCACGACCGAGACACACACCTCGTAAGGAGACAAGTTCATTTGTAGGGGCGTAAATTGCCCATACAGTGGAAGCAAGGTTTTGAGTACTACGGCTAGTGCCATCAGCGAAGCCAATGTAGGGTAGCGAAGACTCTGACATCTGGAAATCAAACACAACGTCACATAAGGGTAGAGACCAGATAATGATAAAAGCAAGCTACAATAACACACAAGAAGTATGATACAATAAAAATACAAGTACTCGTGCACAGGTGATTTTATGCATAGTACTTCTTCAAGTACAATCCATTCCTAGGTTCACTCAAAGGGATACCATCATAATCTACTAACTCATAAGCCCCTTTTTCCAAAACTCATCGAATGATATAAGGACCTCACCACATGGCTTCGAATTTTCCAGCTCCTAGCATATCTTGATCTTGTTCATAGAGGAGAACGAGATCTCCTTCAGAGAAAATGTGAGGCTTGACATGTTTGTCGTATTGGGCCTTGACACGTTTTTTCTGAGCTTCTATGACTAGGGTAGAATCGCGTCGAGTTTCGTCTAATCACATAAGATACAATAGACATTCTTCCTCAGCGGAAGTATTTTGTAGGAGTTCAACAACTAGTTTTAAAGAGGGTATCTCGCATTCAATTAGGAGAATGGATTCCAAACCATAGACTAATCGGGAAGGTGTAAACCCAGTAGCGGACTTGACGGATGTCTGATAAGACCATAATGTTGAAAACAACATTGTGTGACAAATTGTTTTGTGAATCCCTATCATTCGTCGGAGCATAGTTATGAGAACTTTGTTAATTGCTTCGACTTGGTCGTTGGCTTGTGGGTAATAGGGCATTGATTTTTCATGGCGAAGACCCAACTTTTCAGTAAGTTCGGACATCATGAAGTTTCTAAAGTGGATACCGTGATTGGTGACGATAGCCTGGGGAACACCAAAACGAGCTATGATGTGATTCAAAATGAATAATGCTGCGGTCTTTCTAGTGTTGTCAAATGTCGGCATCGCCTCAGCCCATTTCGTAAAGTAATCTATGGCTACAATAATGTATCCATGCCCCCCGGCCAAGTGGGGGTGACATGTCATGAAATCGATGCCCCATTTCGCAAAGGGACCAACAGAGACTACAGGGTGAAGAGGAGAGAGATGTGACTGTATTTTGTTATTATAGGTCTGGCAAGCATGGCATTTTTTAACAGAGATTATGCAGTCGTTAAATAAAGAAGGCCAAAAATACCTGGCTCGTAAGATCTTCTGGGTAATAGCATACCCAAACATATGACCACCACAGGATTCGGAATGGAAATCATTCAGAGCTTTCTCAGCTTCGTCGAATGTTAGGCATCGTCGAAAAACAAAGTCAATCCCCCGACAATAAAGAGTATCTCTGAGGATAATATATTGACGAGCTTGGTATCATATTCGACGTCGGTCAGTACTAGACAAAGTTGGCTAGAAAGTCTAGGTTTGGAGATATATGATGATATCTCCATACCAAAGATCATCAGTGTTGATGAGGAAAAGGGATTCATCGGGTAATGAATCAGTTGCTACATTTTCCGTTTCAGAAGAGGGAAAATTGCATATCAACTCAGCAAACACTAAGGACTTCTTAGACTTGGCACGTTCGAATTCCAAGTCAAACTCCTGGAGTATCACAATCCATTTGGAGTATTTTCCCTCTAGCAATTGACGTGTGAGAATGTGTTGCATAGGGTTGTAGTTATAAATCACTATAGTCTTGCGCGAGAGGATATAGTGCCGGAAGCGTTGGATGGCTTGGACGGCGGCCAAGGCCAGTTTTTCGACATGTAAATACTTGATTTTGGTAGGCGTTAGACTTCAACTCAAGTAGTAGATAACATGTTCATCGTTAGCATCATCCTCTTGGATGAGAACCATACCAATAGTGTAATCTGAGGCGGCAAGGTAGAGGAAATAATTGCGACTGTAATCGAGGGGAAAGAGAAGCGGAGCACGTGTTAGGGACAATTTCAAAGCTTCGAAAGCATTGTTTGCAATGGCATCCCAGACGAACTCAGACCCCTTTTTAAGGAGCCGCGTAAATCCACGAGTTATCTCGACGTTATTTGGGATAAAATGACGAAGAAAGTTTTCTTTCCCCTGCAAACTTTGTAACTGGTGAAGTCTAGAAGGAGGAGGGTAAAACCGACAGTGGACGAAAATGGATCGAAGGTGGGTTGGATGATCGACTCGACGCATTGAGTGAGAAGGTAAATCATCCAGATATGGTTGCACGATGTGCTTGATATCATGGAACGCATAAGACATAGCGCATTGAAAAGTTGCGCCAGCGTTCTTGAGACCGAAAGGGAGTTTTTGATAGGCAAAAGTACCCCAATGACAAATAAAAGCAGTCATATGTTGATCCTCGGGAACAATGTTAATTTGATTATACCTGGAGAAACCATCCATCAGAGAAAAGATTTCACTTCTGGTGCAATCGTCGACAATATGATCGACGAAGGGGGTAGGAAAGTTGTCTTTGGGACAAGCTTTGTTGATATCCTGCAAGATACCAGATATATAAAATATACAGAATAGAAATAAAATGCTAGAAATGGCAGAATAACAGTAAAATATCCAGCATAATCTTCACAATACATAGAAAAGAGATATAACAATAGCAATAGAAATAGCACTTTGATTCATAAAGAAATGTTCACAGGCCTCTTCGAGGGGGCAACCTCCAATCGAGCAGCACCATGTTACAATAATCTCCAAGCTTGGGTTCTCATACCCTCGACCCTTATTTATACTAAATATGTCTATTAAGAGAAGCATCTAGAGGAAGATCCTTCTAGAAGCGGAAGCTTCTATTAGGTCTTCTTACATCCACCTTATTCTATTTTATTGAAAGGCCTTATTAATATTGACCTTTATTACATCCGAATACATTGATCTACCTATGTACGGGTTAGGACCTTAACATGTCTGCCCCCTTAAAAACAACCTTGTCCTCAAGGCTTGAGATGTGGAAACTGCTGCAGAATGGTAGCTGGTTCCCAAGTGGCATCTGATGGAGTCATATATTTCCACTGTACTAACACTTCCTTGATGGTTCTCTGACGTAGGAGACACTCACACTGGTCCAAAACTGCTTCTGGCTATAGCCAAATGGATCCTTCTTCAACTAACTCTGGAAGGTTGGTCTGAATTTGGCACCTGGTTCCAATCACCTTCTTCAAGCATGAAACATTAAAAACAGGATGTAGCTTCGTCTGACTGGGCAGAGCTAACTGATATGTGACTTGTGCCACACACTTGAGAACTGTGTAAGGGCCATAAAATTTGGGTGCTTGGGATCTTGAAGCCATTCCTGGTGCACAGCTTGGAACCAATTGGGTACAATGAAGGAAAGAGAAAAAAGGGATCCTTCGTCTTCATATTTCTGGGACAATGCATCCTCCACCACATTGTCTTTGCCCTTCTCTTAAATGATCTCATAATCATATCCAAATATCTTAGTCACCCATTTTTGTTGTTCCTGGGAGGAAATGCATTGTTCCAGAAAGTACTTGAGGCTTTGATGGTCTGTCTTAATTTGGAAGCATTGCCCCAAGAGATACGGATGCCACAACTGAACAGCATGCAGAATCGCCAACATTTGTTTTTCATAAATGGGTTTGCCCAGATTCTTTTCAAATAGTTGCTTTCTAGTGAAGGCCAAAGGTCGACCCTCTTGCATAAGGACAACGCTAATTCCTTTCCCTGAGGCGTCACATTCTAACACAAAGGTCTTTATGAAGTCGGGAAGGGCTAGAACCGGAGTGGTGCACATGGCCATCTTCAAGGTTTGAAAATCTTGAGTAGCTGCTAGAGTCCAAGTGAAAGAGTTCTTTTTGAGGAGAGCCGTGAGAGGTGCTGCAATCTTTCTGTAGTTCTTAACGAACTTGCGATAATACCCTATGAGGCCCAAAAATCCATGCAATGTTTTGAGAGTCTTTGGGTGCATCCAGTCTTGCATAGCTTCAATCTTTTTTGGGTCCACCCTGACGCCATCCTTTCCCACCAGATGACCCAAGTATTCTACTTCTGAGGCACAAAAAGCACATTTGGACTGTTTCAAGAAAAGTTGGTGCTGAGAGAGTAGGCAGAGAACTTGATCCACATGAGTAAGATGGTCTGTCTAGGTTTTGCTATAGATGAGGATATCATCAAATAAAACTAAGACAAAATGACAGAGAAAAGGGTGGAAGACATGGTTCATGAGGCTCTGGAAGGTAGAGGGGATGTTACACAAACCAAAGGGCGTGACCAAAAACTCATAGTGGCCCTCATGAGTGCGAAAGGTGGTCTTGGGAATGTCAGCCTCTTTCATACGTATCTGGTGATAGCCTGAGTGAACATCAAGTTTGGTAAAGAATTGGGCACCACTCAATTCATCCAGGAGGTCATCAATGACAAGAATGGGAAATTTGTCTTTGATGGTTAGTTTGTTGAGAGCACGGAAGTCAGGACACATTCTCCAAGAATCTTATTTCTTCAGTACCATGATGATCGGAGAGGAGTAAGGGCTCATACTAGGATGAATGACCCCGACAATAAGGAGTTCCTGGACCATTTTTTCAATTTCATTTTTTTGTGTAAAGGGGTGGCGATATGGACGTATATTTGGGGGAAGGCTTCCTGGGACAAGGGGAATGGAATGATCATGGACACCACAGGAAGGAGGGAGTCCTTGGGGAGTGGAAAATACCGTTTTATGTTTAGAAAGGAGGGCTTGGAGGTCTTGGGGCACTAGTGGGGTCTCTGTGGCTTGTATGGCGTGGAGTTGGGAAATGACACTAGAATGACCTTTTTTGAGCAGTTTTTCCATGCGATGAGAACTGATGACCTCAGGTGAACCAGCAGTGATGCCTTGAAATTTATATTGGTGGCCTCCTTGGTCGAATTGCATGGTTAAGTTATGAAAGTCCATGAGAATGGGACCCAAAGTCCTTAGCCAGTCTGCAACCAACACAATGTCACAACCGCCCATGTCAATAGCAAACATATGGGATTTTAGGTGGTAGTCACCGATTTGGAGACGCACATTTTCACAGCGCTTGCCACATTTCATAGAACAACCATTGGCAATCATGATTTGGAAATTGTTGACAGCATGGATGTAGCAATGGGTATCTTGGGCAATGCGGCGATGAATAAAATTGTGGGTGTTGCCACTATCAGCCAGAATGATGACCTTTCAGTGCTTGATGTAACCGATTAACTTGAGGGTTTGGGGGGCAGAGAATCCGGTGAGAGAATTGAGGGAAATGATCAGTTCCACTTCGGGACGGTCGGAGGGAGGGTTTATGTCAGTGATTTCTGGTGACTCAGGCACAAGGGGAGTGTCAACATCCTCTTCCGGAATATCCTCAGAGATGGCCATAAAAAGATTTTGTTCCTTACATTTGTGGCTTGGGAAATATTTGTCATCACAATTATAACAGAGGCCTTTGAGTTGGCATTCATCCATTTCATCGCTGGTCAATTTTTGGATTTTTAATGGGGCGGAGGGAGTAGTGGGGTTTACTGGTTTAGGGTGAGGGATAAAGGAAGGCTTATAGTTTTGAGAGGAAACAATTTTTTGTGCTTATTTATCTTTTTTGGTAGCCTCCACCCAAGTCGTAGGTCGAGCCATGAGGACATGGGCCCTAATCTCCTTCTTGAGGCCACTGATAAAGCACTCTCGAAAGAAAGCATCAGTCATGCCCTCTGTTCGAAAATCCAGTCTCTCAAATGCAGCTATGAAGTCTTCTACTATGCCTGATTTCTTCAATTTTGTCAAACGACCCAAATGGTTGGTGTCAGTGTCAAAGCGTTCATAAAGCTTAGCCACAGATTGGGTCCAAGCAATATACCCTTGACGGGAAGTTTTTCTCCATTGCCACCATTGCCAGCATTCTTTGAAAACATCAGTGTGTTGATCTTTGATCTGGTTATGTGAGTGGTTACTGAAGGTGTTTGTCCTCTGTTGGAATACCTGTGTTGTCGAACATCGTATCAAAGCTTGTTTGAAGACCCGCTCCTATTGTAGATCGAGATCGTGAAGCCGAGTTTCCTCATCTCCATTTTCTAGCATTTTTGTACATTTTTGGGCTGAAAGGACTGTTCCATTGCGTCCGGAGCATGCTTTTCATTCAGGAACACTTTTTCGTTTCACTCGAAAAGGTTTCCGTTTGCCCAAGATACGGCCATTACAGTCAGAATCCAGAGGTATAAAATCTGAATACGCATTTTAAAATTTTTGCAAAGTTTTGATTATTTCTGTTTGTATTTTTTTTTTTCCGGGCTGCTACTCTTTTAGATCTACGTATGCTCTTTTCCCTGCGCCTTGTGTGATCTCGACAAATCAGAAACAGATAGGAAAAGGTGCATCTTCCGGGTAAGCTAACCAAGATCTAACCCTTGTTGTCATTGAGAAGCGAAATTTTTTTCTTGTGTGAAAAGAGTTTTTTTGGAGCATGCTCTCCAAGGCCGTCTTCCACAACAACAACAACACCCCCAATCCTCCTTCTGAACATTACAATATGTTTTGCTAGATTAGTTGGTTAAAACTTGCCTTATTAAGTAAGAGGTCTTGAGTTCAAGTCTCTCTTTTGTTACTTTTTTTGAAAAAGTTCATGC
>ML782939.1:95318-110256 GCA_009831015.1 Picea engelmannii
TTGCAAGGTGTTGAAGCGAGACTCTAGTTCTTGGCTACGGGTATGGGCCATGAGGATGGGTGAACTGAAAAGGGAGCGGGCGGGGTCAGAAATTTTTGCAGAAAAATGATATGGATGAATGTGATAAGGGAGAAGAGATGAATATAATGGGATAGGTCTCAAATAATGGTGAAACCATACCCTTAGTTGTACTACCCGACTACCCAGGTACTAGAGAGTATCTTCCTGAGTGTTGTTCTTGGTGACACTATAGCAGTCTAGTGACCGATAGGTTTATCTAAAGAGAGCTTCAGGAAATCTAGGTCGATCCGTACATAGGTTTTGTCTGATGCGCTACCACTCGAAGGGGTACCAACAGGGGTTACAAGGGTGGCCAACAGATGTGCGCTTAAGAACCACTTGTATTTCCTACATGTATGAATCCCTCAATTGTTGGTTTATGCGCGTAACAATAGATCTCTGTGGCTTAAATACGCCGGAATACGTCTCTACCCTGGAAAAAAAAATACCCACAATTTATGCCAAGGAAAGTGCTCTGATACCACTTGCAAAATACCAGATATATAAAATATACAGAACAGAAATAAAATGCTAGAAATGGCAGAATAACAGTAAAATATCCATCATAATCTTCACAATACACAGAAAAGAGATATAACAATAGCAATAGAAATAGCACTTTGATTTAGAAAGCAATGTTCACAGGCCTCTTCGAGGGGGCAACCTCCAATCGAGCAGCGCCCTGTTACAATAATATCCAAGCTTGGGTTCTCATACCCTCGACCCTTATTTATACTAAATATGTCTATTAAGAGAAGCATCTAGAGGAAGATCCTTCTAGAAGTGGAAGCTTCTATTAGGTCTTCTTACATCCACCTTATTCTATTTTATCGAAAGGCCTTATTAATATTGACCTTTATTACATACGAATACATTGATCTACCTATGTGCGGGTTAGGACCTTAACATATCCCTATAATCAACGTATACATGAATTGTGCCTTGTTTCTTGTCAATCGGGACAAGATTGGAAACCCAGTCAGTGAGGGCCACTGGGTAAATAAATCCGGCTTTAAGAAGTTTCTCGACTTCGAGCTTGATAGCAGCCGCTTTACGTGGGTGAACAGGATGAAGGCATTGCCGAACGGGTTTAGCGTCAGGGTATGTATTGATCTCATGTATCACAATGTCGGGGTTGATAGCCGACATTTCTTCATAGCTCTAGGCGAAGATGTCACGAAACTCTTTGAAAAGGGACATATAGGTGACGATTTCATCAGGGGAACACGAAGCTCTGATATGGACATTTTCGACAATTCCAGGTTTGATGGATATGTCGAGGGGAATAGTGGTTGAGATATTGCTTAATTTCGCTTCGGAAAACACATCGTGTGTGGAATCGGGAACAGTTGAGATGACGACAACGGTCGACGGGGTCGAGATCTGTTGGTAGTTATCAAGGGTATGTTGCTCCAGAAAGAGGATGCAATGATGATATCCATTTTCCCAAGGGGTGTCCTCCATGACAGACATGATCATCTCATCTCTGGGAAAAATGACACGGAATGGATCTGGAGACAACTCACCAAGAGAGGGGGTAGAAGGGGTTGTCGATTGAATGGCCTGATAGGCGGATTCAACCGGACTTAATGGCATTTCGTCATCGTAACGGATATGATCTCCAAGGTCAAGTACTATCCATGGGTCGTGAGACGCAGGAATTCCATGAATCGAGGTGGAGATCATGTTGATTGAATCAATGGACGAGCGTGGAACATCGGGAAGTGGAATGGGGAAAGTACCCATTAACGAAGAATCCTTGAGAAGGCCTACACCGACGTTCTCATAACCCGATGGGGTTTTAGCGATGAACGGTACGTTGCCAGTACGGGTGTCATAGTTAAATAAGGCTAATTGGTCAATGGTGACTACCTTCCCTTGATGTGGGAAACGTACCACACGAAAAAGGGTCAACACAACGGCACGCATATAATCAATCCAGCTACGACCAAGAAAAATATTGTAATCAAGAGGAGTGTCAAAGAATTCCACTTCGACTTGGACCATTTTGCCTTCTAGCGTGATGGGCAACGAAGGAAGGACACCGTAGGGCTTAAAACCAAAGACATTGAAGGCTTTGAGAGTGTTCTGGGATTCATTCAAAGAGGGAGAGCCAATGGATTTCCAGCAAGTAAGAGACATGACACACGTCGAGGCACCCTCATCAATAACAGTTCAGCAAATGTTTTTGTCAGAGGCAATCACTTGGATCTGCAATGTGAGTTGAGGGGGTAACCTTGGAATGTGATCTTCCAAGTCAAAAATTATTAAATTCGTATCCGTCGGGTTGATTCCATCGATAGCTTTCAACAGTGCCTTCCGTTGTGTGGGACAACTTTTAAGGACTTCGAGGGATGACATTGCAGAAGGTGCTTGGGCCAGATCTTCAACAATGCTGTAGTTATGGGTAGCATGAGCATGAGGATTGAAAGCTGATTTCCGAACGACGCCCTTTGGGGGGGGTCGAAGAACTGTGTCAAGGCTCAGTTGTTCGATATGAAGAGGACCGTTGGTAGGTGGAGTCATGAGAGAGGGTTGTACCAATGAAGGAGGTAGGTCATCAACCTTCTCTTTAGAGGGAGAATAATATTTGGCTCGAGTGGTGAGTGGAATGTCGTTCTTCTTTGAATCGCCAGTACACATCAGTACATAAGATGTAGTAGAAGATGAGGGTTGGTCATGAATGATCAACTGAGCCTGTTGTTGAGACGGGAAGGGTTGGGAAAAAATGGTCAGAGTAGGTGGTTTTGGGGATCCTTGAAGGAACTTAGTGACCTCGGCGCGTCGTGGACAATATTTCATGTAGTGATCATCACCACATATAAGACAAGGGTATCGAGGTTTGCACTTATCCCGATCGTCAACAAGTGTAGTTTTGGTTCGCTCTGCTTGAGAAGTATTTTTGTCCTCCTTATTCTTATCCCTTCCCTTTTTGGATTTTTTTTTACCGGCTGGGGTAGATTGAGATGCATTTACCTCAGAAGTCTTGCCGGTGGGAGGGGTAGAAGACGGAGCACTTTGAACATTAGAAGAAGCAGGTTTGGGGTTTTCGCTTGAGGCAGAATGTGGTTGGGCCTGGAAAGTGCCAATCACACTGTTGGCTGCATGAGAAGCAACTGGAGTAGTTGAAGTGGCGGAAGTGGAAGGATGAGGTAAGTCAGGTAGTAAGTCATAAAGTGTACCCATTTATGAGTAAACGAGGTCAAGGTATTGAGAACGAATTATGGCCTGCCCTTCCATGACTACTCCACCCATGGCGATGTCACGACCGATGTCATTCACAAATGATTTTGTGAACCACTCTGCCAGCAACTGATCGGGGAGTTCGATTTTAATGAGACGTCGTCTCTATTGCCACTCATGAATGAATGTGATCGGAGATATGAGTGGCTTTGTCTTGTTTGAAAGAACTCAAAATCTCGGTCCCCGTTTCATAACAGATCAGTAACTGGTAGTGGGTGAGAAAAGCCATATCTAGGGTGTTGAAGTCAGCGAAGAAACCTCATGGTAATTCTATATACCACTTCGCAGCAGAACCTGTGCGGGTTCATTGAAAAACACGTAAATGAATAGAGTCATCCATCAACGAGTTGGATGAACACCAGAGGTGAAAAGTCATGACGTGATTGTTCGGGTCCTCTCCCGCTTTGCGATCGAATTTAGGGATTCCCGATGGTAGCTTGGCTGGTATAGCAGGCCATTAGGGAGAGTGACGAATTTGATCATTTAAAATCCTTGACAAATCTGGAAGATCCAAAGTGGCCAAGAAGGGTAATTGTCGATTCACATGCGGGTACTAGTGGCTTTGGGGAGGAAGCCCCGTCGACAAACTAGTAGGACCATAAGTAGTCTACATATAATGTGAAGACCCAGGCAGATTTGGTGGTGGTTGGAGAGGATAGCAATTCATGGGATTGTATCCTTGAACAGGGACGTGAGTTTGAGCATTCGAGCCCCAAATAGGATTGGACGTACCTGGATATGGTTGGCCTATACTAGGGGGTATCACGGACGCAGCTGGAAATTGTTTCCCCCCAGTCGATTGAGGAGGATGTTGTATCAATTGATTATAATATTGGGCCAAGGAAGGAGGTATGTTTTGTCCATAAGGTGCGTTCGGTCCTCCTATCGAAGGTGGTGTTCCAATTGGGGGCTGCGTTCCAATTGGGGTTTTTGTTCTAATTGGGATTTGCGTTCCAACAGGAATTTTCCCGCTGAGAAGGAGTTAAGTCATACCTCCTTGGTAAAATTGTCCACCAACAAGAATCTGGTAATTTGGTGTGAAGGACAGAATAGTGCCACTAGGATTAAGACTGCCAGTGGAGGACGAGAAAGGTCCTCCAAAAGGAAATTGAGGGAGTGTCAGAATAAAACTAGGAAGAGAGTGCCCAGAAGAAGAGGGACCACCAGGAGAGCCTGATGGGGTTTGCAGAGGAGTTGAAATGGAAGCATTCAATGCATGATATCTGGGCAGTAGTGTCGGGGTGATACCGAGCATGAGCGGTGTGCCGATGGGGGCTTGGCTAACTGCGGTAATCCTGGTGTGAATACTCGTAGTATCTAAGTGATGGGACATTTCTATAGGGATGGTCAATATGTGGTCAGATCACGGGGTGTCCGTACCAGGAAAATAATAGGCAGTAGTAAATGGTATTGTCTCTGGGCTAGAGATTTCAAAAATCACAGGTGAGATGATGGTTTCAATGCCTGATCCTACACCAAAAAGGTCTCGTCTAAAAACGCCTGTAGACCAAAAAGGATCTTGGTCTTCTATGCCTGGAAAGGGTCCAATCGGTGATCCAGAAGACACGACAACTAAGTCTTCGGAAGAATTCAGTCGCATAAACTGTCACTCAGAATCGGGGTGAAGTCAAAAGTCCTCTCGAGTATTGGTGATTCAGAAATGTTCTAGAGAGTCAGCTCATTCCACTTGTGGTGTGGTGACGTCTTGGACTTCACTGTGCTGAGGAGAGCCCTCAGGTGAACTAGTAGGCAAAGGTTGAGAACCTTCTAGATGCTCTGGAGATAAACCCTGCATTCTATGTGAACAACGTGGAGGAGCTATTGTAAATGAGTTACAAACTTACGAAGAAAATCGTATGGTCAACTTTGGTAAACAAACAGCACGCGCTAGTAAACAAAATCTAGGAAGCAATACCAAGCAAACAAGACCTTCTAATTCCGAAGTCATTAGTTGGTGATGAAATCCAACGTCGCAACAACGAGATGAGAAGGGGCTGGGCTAGGGTGGAAAAGTTATGCTGACGACCTGCTTAATCGACTTACACCCTGGTGCAAGCTCCCACACATAATCATGGGTATACCCTCCAAGGAGCCCGAGTGAGTTTGGCCAACGTCGATTCTAGGTACCGTGAAGACTTGCCCCTTCATAGTTACCTTGTGTAAGAACCTAGAAAGATAGGCCACTAAGGTTACCACCGACAACAATAAAGCCTGGGGGGACAGTCGACAGTATGATCGACATGCAAGGCCAGGGTATCTAGCCTGAAATCAACTCAAGAGGCTTCCACTCATCATTGTGGGTATACCTCTAAGTGACCCCCGTAATACGTGCAATCTCTACACTGATATCAACAAAGCAGGGTGAGTAACTCTGTCAATATCAATGCAACCTCGTGTTTGACCCTTGTGTGAGAAGGGATTCTCAAGACAAGATGTTGTAAATGGAATTTGACACTCCTTAACACAATATGCTATTGTGTGTTTTGTGCTTTGGAGAGTGTATCTCTCTACCTATTCCAACGAGCTAGCCTAGCTAAATGTTGGTGTAATAGAGCCCTAGAAAAGAGTTACTAGTTAAATTTTACGATTGCGCAGTGTTATTAAGGGCTGTTGTTACTCAAAGGAAGCGGAGATGAAACTGATGTTGTATGAGACTTTGACCCAACGATGCATAGATAGGAATGAAATATATCAATTTTCGTTCAATGAATCCTATGTATGGGAGGGAAAGAGAAGTTTTCCAGATCAAATTTGAACTACGATACACAATTTCCTTTAAAATGCAATTGCAACAAATCACTCATCAATAACAATTCTCTATTGTTTCTTTTTTCAATAATTTCAACAATTGATTTTCAATACTTTCGAAGACGAAAATGCTTTTGAAAGAAAAACATTGTTCACTTTTCAAAAAGGAACTACACCATGATGGTGAGAGTGAAGAAAACCAAAAACTAATGAACAAGCAATAGATAAAAACCCAAACCAATCTTTCAATGGAAACAAAAATAATAAGCAAATGATAAAGACAAAGAAGTGATCTTCAAATAATGAGCAAATGATAAAGACAAAGAAGCTCAACTTTCAACAGATCGTCAGTTCTTAACCAAACAAGCACACTCAGATTTCAAAATCAGAGAGTATATCTTTGCCGAGAAAAGTCAAGAAACGAAAGTCGAGAAAAATGGACAGAAAGAGCCTTTGATTTCCTAAGACTGTTCATGCACAAAAACCGAAGACAAGAAAACATCAACCAATGCTCCAAGAAGCTCTTTTTAGGCACCTATACTGATGTGGGCAGCTGAACATGCAAAACTCTCAAAGCCAAAATTTTGAAAAGACGGTTCGCATGCTGACAGTGTTACACAGTACGAGAATGGGTCATTCTCACAGGCCAGCTTTGAGCAGAGTGCCAAAAGCTCGCACTGAACCTAAAAGCAGAGTGCTAACTCAATATATTCTCGTAGGCCACTGTGGAGTGCAGTGCGAGAATGTATGAAACTAAGAAAATTTTTGGAGAAAGACAAAAAAATTGAAGGGGCTTCTAGACCCAGAGGGTCTATCAGGGTATCCTGAAGACTCAGAGATTGATATGAATGGAGAAAGGTAAGGCAAGAGAAAATGGCCAAGGAAAAACACCAAAAACCATAAAGAAAACGGGTTATATCCCCAGTGGAGTCGCCAATTTTGTTATCAGACTAATCGGTAGGTGCGGACACTAACAGATCTCCCTAGATCCACCTGGATCTAGAACAAAACAGGATAGGACATGACTCTTTCCCTAAGTTATGACCATTGAATTAACTAGTAGGGAGGAACAAGTAACATACCATTGTATCGCTTCCTAGGGTCTCTGTTGCTCCCGATTCACTCCGGTGCTCTCGTGAGGTCAAGACCAAGACAACACAAACCAACCAAAGTGAAGATAGCAAAATATATTCAATCGTCAACTTATGCGTATGATCAAGGAATTACACAATAAAGTAAGAATGACTTTATGGCAAAAGGACATGCCACTGTATCATATTAATTGAAAGTAGAAGATACAACCTGATCGCCTTGATGTCGCAAGCTTCCTTTCGGTGGCTCTTGGCTCCAACACACACACTTGCTCGATCCTTGTATGAAGAAGATCCAATTCCTCTTGATAGACTTGCTATAGTCTCCAAGCTCCTGTTCAAGCTAGGTCCTTCACACAATTCTTTCACCAATTCTCCAATGAATCTTGCTTAACCTTTTCCATGAGAATTCCATCAATATATAAGAGAGGATGAGATGGTTACTTAGATAAGAATGATCCCACAATATCAGGGAAACCAGCACAAAGATAACCATTCGAATGCCAACCCATTCTTCTAGAAGATTCCCTTCTAGAACCATCGAGACTTCATCTTTTTCCAATCTTGAGAGCAAGTTCGCACCCTAGATATATAGCACAATGCAAGAAGTTCACACCCTAGCTGAAGGCAGCCTGCGAGAATGGGTCATTCTCGCACCCTAGGATATGAGCAACCTACGAACTCTCTTCAAAAGTATGTTTTCTGGGAAGAGATGAATGTCACTTTTCTCAGGAGAAATTTCTTATGAGGAGCCTGAGTACACCATCATCAATACATCATCAAGATTGACCAAAGTCATGGGTAACAGGAGGACCCATCACCACTTTTTATAGATAAGTCGAATGAGAAATATTTTTCAGAGAGGATGAAATAAAAGTTTGATATGTATAGAGGAGTGAATGGGCTCTATGTAGCAAGTATCAATGACAAGTGCATCAGGTTTGTGCTGCAAGTGTTGGATTGAAAATTGTTGAAGAAGTGTTGCAAGGATCAAGTGTCGGCATGTGTGATAGTAGCAACGGAAAAGTGCATAAAAGGTGTACAAATGAACCAAGAGACATTCTTGTTAAATCCGTTTTTGATGGATTGTAGAGAGGCATGGGACAAGGGAACATAATTCCACTACAGATGGTTGTTAATATCGATAGCATTAGTGGCTTGGAGGGAGTCAGAAGACACACAATTTTCATTAGCTACAAACAAACCATGTTTGGCAACGAGATATGCTAACTTGTGGCATACTACACACAATGAGAGACAGTTGGATAACAACATCTCTTTTTACATATATAAGGAGGTAATTAGGAAATGCATTTAAGATAAACTGTGCATATTACCACAGGTGGTAGAATATTACAAGGGGGTTTCAATTTTTAAGGTAGGACACCATCATATCTACATTCAAGCGAAGAGGGATCCAACTTAGGAATGGTTTCCCATGAGATATAGGGTGAATGAAGAAGAAATGGGACATATCATGGAATATTGGGACATCGAGTGGAATATCCCAATGAATAAAACAGAGCAGCCAAAGATAAAACATCCAAAAGTATAAGAAGTAGGTAATGATGAAGAAGAAGAATAAAGGCAGGGAAATTGTTACAAGTAAAATCTCTCTATGTCTAGGGTGAACCACAACAGATAGGTATGATTGTAGAAATCGACTCAATTCCATCATATGCTATGTAAACTAATGTGTAAGAGAAGTAAGAAAGAGGCCTACCTCATCTAAACGTTTGATGATGTCCACCGTTGAGAACTTTGACCCAAAGTTGTATACCTGCAACAAGTTCTCAACAAACAAGCAAAGCAAGCATATAGTGATGATATAACAGGTTAGCACATTAGATAGCATAATCCATTAATATACAAAAAAAACATGCCCATGGATCATAAAACATATATTTGCAAGATATCAATTGGATGGGAAAGGATTATTTCTATTAATAAATGATCAGCAGAAGTGAAAACATTACAGACTTCCATGTCAACATGGTTCGGAACCAAGAAACCGATTTCCTTCCAACTGGGCCTCCACCACTTCAATCCTCCACCAAATTCAAGCTCATATATGGGAGACAAATAGGTTCTCCATCAATAATGGAAGATCTTGGGGGTTGAACACTGTGTTTAGACTTAAAGGACAAAGGGATGCAGACTCAATAATGAAGTAATAATTTCTCTAGAGTAATTTTTCTCTCAAAGTTGAATTCTCTCTCATTTTTCATAGCTCGAAATTGGCTTCTTTATAGCCTTCAAAATCCAACTGAAGGGCCAAGTCGGAACGTTTCTAGTATATGGAAGGCCAAGGATCAGAGATATCTTGTTGTGACATGGAAACCCGACATTTAATTTTGATTTTCTAGCACAAATCTCGATGTACACGGGCTGTAGTGGAGCAGCTAGCATATATGCTTGTTGTATAGCTTGCAATGTGCGTACAAGTGGGAAAATATTTGTTTTTTTCTCTGTATTTATCAATCAGGTAAAGTAAGTCTGCATGGGGGAATGGAATAAGGCCCTCTCTGCAAGATTGCATAGGGTGAGGAAAATCTTTCTCTAACAGATGCCCCCTATTGTGTGTGGTCAGAGGAGAATCTGTGATGGACGAAATACATTATAAATAACCCAGAAGTGGAGTAGTAGAGAACCAACTGGACGAACTCAATTTCTCATTACATTCTGTACTGACTTTGCATACATGGCTGCCAAAAATACACTGTAGATCCATGTGAAAAATACACCAAACAAGTGTCTGTGGCCATGAATAGGCAAATACAAATGCGGTTACATGCCAAAAAGTTGTCATAGTCATGAACAAGGCCTAGTAGAACCAGTCTCAAAACCAAACTGAAGATATCTATATACCATGGAGTACAATATGATCTCCCATGATCACTGAAGTCATATAGGTATTGGTCCAATGAAAAGGAAGCAATGACTTAGGAAATTTGCGGCCACATAGTGATGTCTTCACGTCTTCTACATTATCCTCCAAGGGTGCAAGTCTACATCATGTGAATAAAGGAGTTGAGGTTGAACACAATGAGACATTGTTTGATTACCAATCATTGATGTATATCGTTAACAAATGCAAGACAACCTACTGATAATGAAGGTATGTCAATAATGTATACGCTTGTTGTATAGCTTGCAAGGTGCATACAAGTGGAAAAATATTTGTTTTTGTCTCTGGATTTATCAATCAGGGAAAGTAAGTCTACATGGGGGAATGGAATAAGGACCTATATGCAATATTTCATAGGGTGAGGCAAATATTTCTATAACAAAAACCAAGGAAATTTAATAAGTGACACACAGAAGACTATACCGCGGTCGGGAGAGTCGAGGAAAGACACAAACAAGGGGAAAGAAGACCATCTACACAAGAAGAGTAAATATGTGAGGGAAATGACCACTCAAGCACTAATAGATGATGACTTAGACAAGATCATAGATCAATTCAAGGAGCTTATTGAGGAGGATTTTGAGTGAGCAATGCAGAAGCAAGAAGAAAGGAACTCGAATGTGCAAGCACAAATTTCCACACTACAATAGATTTTGGAGACAACTAGGATAATTCCAATTAGAACATGAGAAAAAGAGAAGACAAAGAGTACGACAAAGATGACATAGGTGAAATCGATGACATATTACCTATTTGTAGCATCAGGAGAGTATCGGGTGATGAAGTTAGCATCAAGATCTTTAGAGTTCCCTATGACATAATTGTAGGAGAACACAAAGGAATTTAGTCATATTGGCTTGGTGTTATCTCAGTTTCTTATATAATTATTACATGGTTTGTAGGAGAGCATCACATAGGAAACTCAATTATCCATCCTGTCATTGAATATGGATTTGAGTAAGGTATTTTCCTATAAGGATGCACTATAGGAAGAATATGATAAACTTAGGCTAGAGATGGAGGAGGCCACACAGAGGACAAAAGGATTGAAACAAGCAGTTCATGGGGTCTATAGTAATATTAATTTTTTTTATATGGAGGTATACACACCTTTATAAGAATACTTCACAAAGATCAATGAAGTCATTTGGCACTTCCACATCAATATTATTGATTTGGAAGCACACTAGACACTAAGCACTCCACCGGAGGAAAGAGAGAAAAGGGAGAAGATGGTGATAAAAACCTTAGAGAACATCATAAGTCTAGAAGAAAAGTGTGCCAAGCTATATGAAGAAAGAACAAAAGTATGGACTCAGCTGACATAAGACGCAGAGTTGCACAAAATTGGGTAGAAGCTACAGGTTATGTAGGACACGACTCAAAATTTTAAGGAAGTGATGAGCAACTTACCACCAACAGAAAATATGGAAGAAATAGCATAGAATAGACAATTATACTCAAAGATTAAATAGATGAAGTTGTAACAATAGGATCATGAAAATAAGATTGAAATGCTACAGAAGGAAGCATACAAGGTGACATCAAAACTAGAATCTGCGCAGAGCATGGTCAAGCAGGTGGTACAAGAAAGTGTAGAAAACTTGAAGACCCAGATTACTACAGAGATGACTGAGGATATTGCGCAACAAGAAACAGAAGCAAGGGAAAATATCACAACTACAATGGAAACATTTCCGAATTTCATGGAGGCCTGGAAGAAATCTTAAAGTGGTTCAGGATGAGTCATAGGTGAGTGTTGGGGGCTTGTTGGAGTAGGACATTTTGGGACAAGTTTTTGGAATCATGCAGGAGAAAACCACATGACAAGTCAACTAAGGATTAATTCATGCAAAGGAAAGGAAGAAAATTAGCACATTTTCAGGAGTCAGCATGTGCAGAAGGAAAAAATTAGTTAGAAGTAGTTAGACCGTTTGGTCCATTTTGTAACGGGCTAATCCCTAGTAGTAATGCATAAATATATAATGGGTTTTTGGGTATATTGGTTGAGATGATTATAGGGAGATAAAATGAGAGAACATTATTTCATCGTATAGCAATATTTAGAGAGGAGAATGAACTAAGTGTGCATTGCATGCGCGAATAGATAGGGAATTTTTGGTAGAACTGATGTATCTTATAAGGAATGAATATGATCGAATAACATAAGAATATATTCCTTGTGGACGTAGCCTATTTGGGGTGAACCACATTAAATTCCTATGTTCTTATGTGTTTTTTGTTGTGATGTGATGGTTTACTTTGTTTATTGTGCACATGTAATAGATGCTTATGGGTTAATATGAATATGTATTTGATGGTTCCATGCACATGTTGAATGATTAAGTAAGATGAATTTTTCATTGTTATTACATTTTTATGATTTTGTGCACAAGGTATAGTCCATGTTGAATGAATGTTAAGTCAAAATGAATGTTAGAATGGTATCCATTCCCTTTATGATTGCAGAAGCTTGGTTCCTGCAATCCCCCTAGGTACCTCAGGTGAGACTTCAAGTTGTGGTCCTTCTACTACATGCTTTCCTTCATTTTCTGGTATTTTCACATTTGTTGGATCTTCCTCCTCCTCTTTCTCTTCTTCAACAACATTATAACAGTGCAAAACTTCAATTGTCATAGAAGATCTATGCACACTACATATAAGTATTACTTCTATTGAGTCTTCTGATGAAAAAATATTGTTCTTGATGACCTACAAAGATGAGTCAATCCAAGGATCATAATCTTCAAAAGTAAAAGTTACCTCAATGTTACAAGTTGATTCTTCCCATTATTCATTTTCTCTACGCACTTCTAGTTCCAAGTACCAATTCTTTGGGATTGTGTCCAAGGTATGTGCAAACAAGTGTGTCCATTCTTGCTTGGGTACTTTATTCCATGTTGCAATACACTATGTAACATGTTCGATTGGATAGATCAATCATGTATACTTATGCATAGTATATTCATTCTTTGTACCGAACTTGACCTGTAATATCCTTCTGCACTGCTGCCAATATCTTATTCCATCCTTATGCACAACCCACCATCTTCTTGGGGTTGCTTTCAGCATGACATATAAAGATAATAATCTCTGCTAATCTGATATTTGCAATTCAAATTCTCTTGTCAAATAATATGCATTGGTTATTCTTTCATACCTTGGAGGATCACATACCTTAGTACCAATCCAACACAACGTGTGGGTAACCTGAGCACATTTCCTTGTAGAAACTTCATGCAATCTCTACCTCCAATTATCTGAAGCTTCATATAAATCTGATTTGCATGAACTAATACTTATCCAACTAAGTATAACATCGGTTGTAGGATTCACATAATCATGAATCCACGTGGTCATGTTATATATGTTATCAATATTTTTTCCCTTTACTGGTTCTACATATCTTCTTCCTTCAATAGAATCCAATGGTGTAGTGACCTTAAAGTATTGTACTTAAAATATCATATATCTCTTCTTCATATCAATGATAGTATGGTTGTCAAAGGCCCAATAAAGTCCATGTGTTGGGTAAGGGGTGATACCATCCACTATCTCGATCACTTCAAAATTGGCCAAGCTGTGCACTCCATGAATACTGACACTTACTCTTGTCGGCCTTCCAATTGGAACAATATTATGTTGATTTTCTAGCCTCAATTGAATGGGAAACCAAATCAACTTCATCTTATCCATAATTTCCCAGGTATCCTTCGGGATGACATTCACATCATATCCTAGATCCAAAATAATATTGTCCAT
This sequence comes from Picea engelmannii, assembly GCA_009831015.1. Lineage (NCBI taxonomy): Eukaryota > Viridiplantae > Streptophyta > Pinopsida > Pinales > Pinaceae > Picea > Picea engelmannii. Next base: position 109,131 of record ML782939.1, read on the forward strand.
GTCATAGTTTCCTATCTATGCAATGAGTCAAAACACCCTATTCATTCTTTTCTTATAGTGCACATGGTTAATTTATCGATCCACGACATGTATCTATTTCTCTTGGGTGAAATGGTCGATCATTCTATGCATCATACTCAAATTAGACTCATCCTTCATGAGCTGTAAACAAATTTTTAGAAAACTATTCAAAGTGATTACCTTGTCAAGTTTCCTTTCTTAATGGTTGTAGATTAGTGCCATATAATACACCAGCGGCTTGTCATACAAAGGTGGCGTGGTTGAAGTTGATGTTATCCATTATGCTCCTATCACTTCCTTCATTTCTTGTGTATACATATCTTTCTCCTTTGTAGGATCAAACAATGGTTGAGGCTCTATTTCTTTCCTGACCCATTGGTGGATCCTATTTCCTTGATGTGTCGCATCAAGTCCAATTCTTGTTCCTCCACGTCTAACTAGTGTTATCTTAGTTTTTTCATCACGTGCCTCTACTGCTATCATTTATACATTTAGGTTCCTCTTTTCTTTCCACTTCGTGATCAGTTGTGGGAAATCCTTTGTTGCATGGTATAGTTGTCTCCAATATGTACATGTTGTGCAAGGATTCAGAGAGTCTCACTCCAAATGTTCAGGTTCATTACAATTATAACATATAATTGGTCCTCTTTCACTATCAAATTCTCTTCTTCCACGACCTATGAACCCTCCTCTTCCTCCTCTTGGATTATTATACTATGGTAATTCTCCTTCTAATTCTTATCCCTAGACTTTGTATGCATATGCAATGCACTCTCTCATCAAATATAGTGCACGAAAATCCTTTTCATCATGTTTGAAAAACTTACAAAATTTACAAAATAATTTTTTTGCAGTACTCTGGTACTTATTGTTGGAAGATTGGTTGTTTTCATTGATGTCAACCCTAGTCATGGGTTTTGGACCTCAAGATTGATGAAGGTATTTGGATAGGAAGGAAAATACACATGCAGATACAACACCCATGGATGGATAGTATACATCATGTTGTTTCCAGTGGTATGTGGCACGTCACGTGGATCCTCATGGTTGAGGATAAATGAATTTTTGAAGATGACAAAGTGAATTGAAGAAGGAAGTACATGTA
>ML782939.1:137336-182521 GCA_009831015.1 Picea engelmannii
CCTATCATGCATGAGAGTTATGTTGAGAAATATGCTTTAGATACTGATTTTAAAGAAGTATATGAGACTTTGTGTCATTCTAACCATGTTGAGGAATTGGATTACCATGTGCATGATAATATTTTGTATCATCTTGGCAAGCTCTGTATTCCACAGGGTGAAAGAATCAACATAATAAGAGAAGCCCATTCTTCTCTTATTGTTGGTCACTTTGGTGTAGGCAAGACATTGGCTAATTTGCAAAGGTACTGCTATTGGTCTAAAATGAATGAAAGTGTTTCAAGATATGTTCGAGGATGTTCATTATGTGCCATGAGAAAACCTAGCAATCAAAATTTGGGTTTGTATACTCCACTTCTGGTTCCTTCTCGTCCTTGGGAAAGTATTTCTATGGATTTTGTAGGAGGTCTACCTATGTCTAAATGAAATCATGATTATCTTTATGTTGTGGTTGATTGATTTAGAAAAATGTGTATTTTGATGCCTTGTAAGAAGAAGGTTACAACTGAGAAAATGGCACAAATGTTCTTTCAAAATGTTTGGGTACATTTTGGATTGCCTAAATCCATTATTTCTGATCGGGATTCTCGATTTATTGAAATTTTTTGGTCGAGTTTATGGGCACTCATGGACACCAAACTGAAAAAGAGCACATCTTTTCATCCACAAACCGATGGTCAGACAAAAGTGGTAAATAGAACAGTGGTGCATATTCTTTGTGGTTATTGTAGCAAGCATCCTAAACTTTGGGATGAGCATTTACACTACATTCAACATGCTTATAATCGAGCTAAGCACTCTTCAACTCAAATGTCGCCATTTGAAGCATGTTTTGGCTATTTGCCCAAATCTCCTTTAGATTTTATCTTTGGGAAGGATATTTCTATTGATGGTCAATATGACATTGATAGGGTAGAAAAGTTCATTGAACAAATTCAGTCGATACATCAAATGGTACAAGAGCAGTTGGAAAAGAGTCAAGCCAAGTACAAAACGAGACATGACAAGCATCGTGTTGATCACAGTTTCCAAGTTGGAGATGAAGTTTGGATTTACATTAGTAAGGAGAGGCTTGAAGGAGAAGGTAAAAAACTAAAACCAATTCGATATGGTCCTTTCAAGATTCTTGACAAGATTGGTAACAATGCCTTCCGTTTAGATTTGCCTCCTTATATGAAAATGTATGCAGTTATTAATGTTGCGAATTTGAAATTGTATGAGCCTCCTTTGATTGATGATCAAGGAGAGCATGTTTAGATTCCTTCTATAGATGATTTTTCCCCAGAATATCTTACAGAACTGCATGAAGACACAATCCTTGACAAGAGAATGAGAACTTCAAAACGAGGAAATGTAGAATATCTTCGAGTTGGTCTTAAAGGTACAAATCCAAGCAAATCCAAGTGGATTGAGGTTGGAAAGGTGAGGGAGCTATACCCTCATCTTTAGATAGACTGAAAATAGACTTTTGGAGGTCCAAAAGCTTTCCAATGGGGAGGTGTGATCTAGGGGATCAAATTTTGCTCAAAATTTAAAGTGCTTGGAATTGCTTCAAATCAAATAGGAGCGTAGGCCTCGTCATCATGAATCCAACGCAACTCATTTGGGTTCAAACGGACGTCAGATGAGAGAGATATCGCGTTTTGTTCAAAACATCAAACAGGCAAAAAAAAGAGGGATGTTGACTGTACAGTCCGTACGGATGCTGATGTGGAATGTCCGTACAAAACGTGGAAGAGATGAATTTGTAGGACCGTATGACATGTGGCATTCATTGGTTGGCAGATGTGGACGAATAGTCTGCTAACACGTGGCATATTCTGTCTAATGGTTTGGTGCCACGTGGCCCAGTCATGGGCTACCACGTGGCACCTTGTTATTGGTTGTTGGTTTAAAATTTATGGAGTCCATGGGGATCAAACCCTGGACCTCCCCACCGTGCAAAGCCTTTGCAAAGTCCACGCTGCCAATGCGCCACCATAGTAGTTCTTACTATGTAATGGTTTTGAAATTATTTAAGTTTGTGTATGGTGTGTTTCGGCGGGGGGTCAGACTGGGGCTTTGCCCCAGCCTGCAGTTGTAATACCAATCCATATGACTCTACATTCGCACACATTTTCAATGGTTTTTAAACTCGCAGTTTCGGTGTTATATGTGACCGGTGGTTAAACTATGCACGCGCAATGTTAATGGAGTTCGGCCCCGGTTCCCACATATGCCATATGACCTTGCCACCATGTGTGCGTGGGGTTTGGTTTAAATGGTTACAACACACGCTTCCACTTGTCCATTGCACATTCACTCTTTGAACCTTATCCCTTTTCAGGTGAGCGCGCAATCATATGGTGACCCATATGCCCATGACCTTGGCGGTTAGGGGCTAGGCGCACCCATAATTGTCCTACAGTTCACACCGTTTGTGCGGTTGCACCCAGTGCTGAGTTTTAACACATAAAAGTGTGTGGGGGCTAGGTTGAGGCAACAAGGGTGCATTCTGGCGATCTAGAGACAACAAGTTTGAAGGGGAACTTCCAGGAAGCCTATCTTCTTCAATTTTTGGCCAAACGAGGTGCCGAAAAAGCCCAGCTAGGGGTTTTTGGACGTTCTGAAGCCATTGGAGCCATCTACTTGGAATTTTGAGCATTTTAAAGCACATATTTGAGCACTTTGATCAAATAATACAAAAGATCCATTGGACGCTGGACCGGGAGATGTAGCTCAAGAGAGGGGTGAACTCCTTTATCATTTGTTGTGTTATGTGTTTTCTGTTCACTGTTTATTGTTGTTGTTTATATGCATCTTGAATGAGTAATTTCTATAAAATTTGTGTTGCAAAATTGATCCATTTTCATTTTAACACATGAATTAAATCTTGCAAATAATTTCAAGAATACAAGTCTTCTTCATTTTTAGATCAATCTAAAACGTCGGCATGTAATAATGAATATTGTGGTTCTTCTGAACTTTCAATGTTCTGACCTTTATCTTTCCTTAAAATTTGTCAATTCATCATTTCCCGTTCCATGTATGCTAATGGATAGAACTATTTCTTTAATGCAGCAACAAAATCATTCGAGGAAAATATTATTTTACCACTTTTCTTGATATCCTCTTGATTTTTACTCTCCTACCAAATGAGAGTTGTGCCTCCCAACTGAAGACTAGAAAGATACATCTTTGTGTTGTCAAAAACAATCTTTTGTATATTGCAATAAACTTCAAGTTGTCTAACCCAATTATCCAACATATCTGCATTAATTTCTCCATCATGTTGGACACATCAACCACACTGAGAGGGGGGGGGGGGTGTTGAATCAATGTAGGGATATTTTTCAACTTCTTTACAAAACACCTTTGTTATCAATCACCAATTACTCAATATTCATTACTTTCATTTATAACTAGTTGTTTGTATGTAATCATATCTCATTAGTAAACATCATCAATAAACCATCACATAAAGAACACAAGGAACACAAGATATATGTATAAGTTTTCTTTTATTACAAACTACAATCCTTGGGGTTTATTATCATCAACTGAGAAGAGAAAAAACTCCACAAGAGCACCAAGTCTCAATGCAAGACTCATCTTGCAGATCTCAACACCAACTGATATGTAAGAAATGCAATCCTCAAGAAGAATACCTTTCTTGTGGACATAACCAAATCTTACAATAGGTATGTGACCTGTCAATAGTGAAAAACACGTATGTGCATTCCCTTCCTGTAATGTAGCATGTGTATGTACGTGTCCTTCCTATAATGTAGCACACATATCTACGCGCTCTTCCTTCTGTCAGCCTGTGTACACCTTCAGAACTAGGGTTTCTGAAACTTCAACCTTTTGGCCCTTCAGACCCTTTTTGTCTCTATTACATCCACTTGTGACCTGTCACTACCTAATTTGTACCATAACCAATCAAAATCATGTCTATACCATCCAACAACCTATGCATGCTCCTCATGCATACACAATCACAAATCATGGATATCTCTCAAACAAAACAAAACTAAACTACTCAACCAACCAACTAGACATCATTACAACCATACATAGAATTCCTCAAGAATTCACTATACCATGAGCAAGTATAAACATCAAGACAATATTTACCCATACCAGATCCTCTGTAGTAGATCTGAACCTATAGAATGTTGATCTGGAACTTGCTTCAAACTTTAGGAACTTTGCACCAACACTTACTCAATTTTTTATAGTATTCTCAACTGTACACACCCTTCTCTCTTTCATCCCACGTACGTACGTGCCCTGACTCACTAAAACCATGTACCACTTCAAAAAACTAGGGTTTATGAACCTCCAAAACTTTCACCGTCAAAACCTCAAACTTACGAAACTTTTGATAAGTCCATGAGTACATGCAATGAATATTTCACTAGAATATATCTTCAATATACTCAAGAGATTCACTTATAAGAGACCCTTTATCTCTTATTTATACTTCTCCAAGTATCTTTCTTATCTAAACAACTCTAACCAACTTCCTTCTTTTTGGGGCTAACCCACTTCTAACCACTTGTCCACTTATAACTACTTTCTCCACAAATAGTAACTTCTCCACTTCTAGTTGCAAGTAATTCATTTTTAATTGTTCTCTTGTTGCAATAACTTAACCCACGACTAACCACTTTGAATAGTCAAATTATTCTAGGAGCTTCTAGAATAATTTGACTTATTTTACCTTCTTGGGGATTCTAGACAACACATGAAGGTTCTCCAACTTCACATGACCATAACTCTCTAACCGTGAGGAGTTATGTGATGTTCCACATATCACCAGAAATGGCATGACAAGAACTATCCATATATAATAGTCTTACTAAAAAATTCAGTGATCTACATAAAAATATTCCTCAAACAAACTTGAGTTTCCTAACCATACTACTAGGATGACTCAACCACTTAACCATTTGGACTTCACAAAGTGTATTCCCGTCAGCGATTTCACCATAAGGGGACTACTTTGGAGTTCATCCATTTGGTACTTCCTATCAGCCGTGATAAGACAACAATGATCAACCTTTACATCAACCTATCTATACATAAATCCATCTAGAACATTAACCCATGACAACACATCACTATGACACCTCATGACATTATCCCTTAGACATCAATTACATCTATGACCACCTGATCCAACAATAAATACATCAATGATACAATGAAAATACTTGACATCAACTCTTTGACATCAATCCTTTGAAATCAATGACAACATAATGCAACACATCATATGTTGGAAAATCAAATTTAACATCAATCTTTAATAAACACATATCATGAGAATGAGAAGGATACATGCACTCATTGTAAGAAGGAAGGGAATGATGAAGATAATTATTGGATTTTGCATCGATTTACAAGTTAGTTTATGTATTTAAATTTCATTTGGATAGATAATCTTGATACATAAACAAATAATGTGGAAATGAATAAAAAAGAAATGTGAAATTGAAGAATAATAGCAGAAAAATAAGAGACAAACACAAGGTTATTGATGGAGTTCTCCCTTCCTGAGATACACCTCTAGGTCTGCTTCCAATGTGAGTGACCGCTTAATTATTGATATCAAATGCTGAAATTACATCCAAAACTACTCTCAACATGCATACAATTTTGTCTCCAACTCTGCTACAAGGCTATGGCTAAAGCCCACTTCTCCAATATCTTCTATGCAGGAAATTTCTCTGCATTTACATAGAAATTCTTCACCAAAATTCCCATCTCCCATGGAAAAAAAACACCTTTGTTTAAATACAAAAGGGCCCATGGCTAAGTTGGTATTAGATCCAGCTTTCATAGGATTTGAAATATTCAATTAACCATAAAATATATGGTATATCCCAAAAAATTATCATAATAACCATAATATATATGGTTTACCCACTTTTCCAAATTTTATGGCATATTATAAACCAAAAGCTAAACCATATAAAATATATGGTACAAAATCTTATTTGTTCCCTTTTTAATGGCTTAGATCCACTTTTTTTAAGTAATATATATGGTATGTTTGACTTGACTTATACCATAAACTCTTGACCAACTCCTGAGGATTTTTATATAATATCGAATCTTGGAAGATTTAAATTTGTTGGAATGTCAATACTTAGGCGGATTTTTTATGTCATATAAAATAACTTATGACTTTAAATAAAAAAATGTGACCTCCTTTTAACGAGTCAAATGGATGACAAGTTGGATAACTTGTGAATATGATTTCATTGGGAGCTCGGGGAGGTCGCAGGCTCAAACTTCCTGGCGTCAGTTACATAAATAGTATTTTTAACTTGGCCAAGTGGATCAATCCCAGTGTGCCATGTGGCACCACTAGATTGGTCCACATGTCACTATGGATTGGTCCACGTGCCATCATAGAACCCTGCCACTTGTTAGCAAAAAACTCTGCCACTTGTCCACACAACTTTGTCACTTTTCATCGTTGCATTTTTTCCAATGTCAACACTGCACCTACCATGTGTCACCACCAGAATATGCCACGTGTCCTTGTCATGTTGAATTTTTTTTTTGGTCAAAAACTTCAGAACATCATAACTTCTTCGTACGCAGTCAGATTGAGATGAAATTTTTGGAAAGCTCTTGTCGAGCACTACAGAATGGTACAATTTGTTTAAGTAGTTGAGAATTTTCATTTTTGAAAGATCACATATCCGCCTGGATCAACAATACTCCATGCATCCTCTCCTTGTGTAGATCCCTCTACATCACATGACGTATGTCGGGACTAGATAACCAGAACTTCAACTCTTAATACACTAACAAGACCCTGATCCGGTATGAAGTGGAACACAAACATGTGGACTTGTTGATGTATACTTTCCACATGTCAATGCCAACTAGGGTGTCATGTGTCACCTCGATCTGTTACTTTCACATGCTCCAATTGTTGAATGGACACCAAAATTGTCGTCCTCCATGTGGGTTATGTGTCACTCTTTTAGTGGTTGCATGTTTATGCTAACGTATGTCGGTATCACACTATCAAACTTCTCTCTACACTTGGGATTTCCCTGTGCCCAATCTAATAGGTTAACTACCAAGCACCTTCCTCGATCTTATCTCCTCTAAACCACTGATATGTTGGTTGAATGGATGGTTTGATCTCTTCTCCATCACAGTTCCAATGCACCTCATATCACCATTGATATCCCTCTTTGATGGATGATTTCCATGTATTTCGGGCAAAACCTCTATTATAATTCCAAACTGAAACTCTCTGAGCGACCGATCTGGTATGATCTAGATCTAGATTGAATAATGATGATCCTCCTTTAACGTCCTTTCACTTTTTTCACTGGATACCAATTTTCACCCCTTGATCTGATTCTAGAATCGACAGTCAAATATTACTCTCACTACCAGACTGTCAGATGTTTATATTTTCACACTCTCACTTCACTTTCTCCGCTTCTGATCCGATAAGGATCTACGGATGGTATGGATCCCGATGGAATCGGATGGATCACATTGATTCTAATCAATGAAATAAGGATCATTGATCTAGAGAGTGATCAACAATTAGTGATCCTCATTCACATGGTTGTAACAAAGGGTTTTCATTTGTTCTCTAAGGAATTTGATCTCAATTCCTTCTACTCTATCTCATTCATGATGGATTTACCTGTAAACAAATAATAGAGTCTGGAATGGAATTTCACCATTCACACACATACACTAAACAAAGGTCTTAACATATCATGTAATACTGAACACTCAAAACAGGGTGGTTATATTACTCATTCATACAATATTGTACAGAGTTTACATAAGGCCTCTCTCCCTTGATGGCCTTTAACACTTTCACTCTCTTTGGCCTGATTCTCTATTCATTTGGAAACTCTCCTTGGCATGTTCTACATTCATTTGGCCACACCTCTCATGCCCACAGGATTAAAATTTTAATACACAAGGACTCTAAAACTACAATCTATTTCAGATCCTAAAAACTCTCATAAAAATCTCTAGGATCCTCCAGATCCACTAAATTCTCATTCTATATCCAAAATACACTCAAGAGATATACAACCAACCCTCTCTAAGTCCTCACAAATATTGAGAACTAAATCAATTACAATGAATTCCACAACTAATACACGTTTTCTAGAATTCCTCCAAACATAGGAATTTTAAACATTTAAACAATTAAATTCAAACAAACTCAAGAACCCTAGGTCTAGTCAAACCAAGTTGATTTTGGAGGAAAGATTCTTGTGCATCAAAGAGTTATAATAACAAAGGAGATACTGTTTAATGTTTTTTTCATTGATGTCAAAGTCATTCATTGGTGATTATGTCAGTGATGTCAAAGCAATGAATAAGACAAGACATGAAGAATGCATCTTCCTTGGAAGCAGTGTAGAACAGACAACCAATCACCTAAATCTTAGTGAAGACATGACAATCAATGAATACTTGAAGTCAAGTGATGAAGGAAACTTGACATGAGAAATTTTAATATATGTTAGTGGATTACAATAATAGGAAGTACCAATGGACAATAATCCCTGGAAGAGAGGAAAGGAAGCATATACAATAAGCCCCACATTAATCCACATGACATTTTGGAAAGAAGATAGAGGGGAGAAAAATCATCATGGGGAGTTACCCTTTTCCATTGATGTTAAAGGGGGAGAGAAAGATCAAAATCATGAAGATAGGGGGATAAATGGTCACAAGGGGAGTATGATTTTTTCCATCAATTCCAAATGGAGAGTGATTAAGGTATTTTTCCCCTGTGATCGTGGGTCATGGTCACAATAGAGCAAGACCAAGTGAAAGAGATGATCATCTCCCCACAGTGACAACACACAAAATTCAAAGAAAATAACTACTTTATTTAGGATAATGTAGGGATAGAGAGGAGAAAAGAAGGTGCACCTTCTTCTCCCATTTGATTTCGATCCCTGCTCCAATTCACCGAAGAGATCATGATATTCTGCTTGAATTAACCTACAAAATAGATACAAAATTAGGGTTGTGACTAAAGTAGTTATACAATCATAAAAATGTGCATGTAATATGTTAGATTCAAAGTATAAATACAAATAAATGTACAATGAAGACAAATTTGGGTAAAAACAAGCTCTTTTATTACCAGTAAGTGGAAAAGGTAAGTTACAACCGTGTACAGCCTAAGGCACCATCTTGAAGCCAATTGTCTGGGTTCCTCTAGGAATCTTCAAGCATCAACTCAACCGATAAATAATTCTCTCAATGAATCGGATAGGGATAAGGAGACACCCTATATTCATATAAAGGAGAAAGAAGCTCTGGAAAAAGGAGTTTCCATATAAAAGGGGTTGTTTCTCAAAGAATATATGGAAAAGAGGCTTGCTAGATGCTTGTAGCATAAATTTGTGTTAATGGAATCCCTCTCCTTATCCCTCAATGATTGTTTTATATATTCCAAAACAGGTTTGGGGAGTTGGATTATGTTGTGTATGGGAAAGGGTCGTTGGGAAATGATCCCAACCAAAAAACTCACCCGAAAACATGAAATTATTTTATTTTTCACCAAAAATAAGGGCATTTGTTGGTTGCGGTGAGGAAAGGCATGGATGTCTGCGTGTTTCACTAGGGAAACCCATGGATATGCTCTGAAAGAATGTTTTTTAGATGATTTTGGAGGTGACTTTTAGGGAAAATTCTAGAAAGCATTGGGAAAGGCTTAAGCCATGGCACAAAAGCATAGGTGTGGAATTTTGTGCTATAACATATGTCCCCTAATGTGTGAGGTTAGAAGGGAAAAATGATGACCAAAATACATTATGAATTCTAAGAGGTAAGGATGCATCAGAGAATCCATAGAGTTTCCCAAACAATTGATCCAACAACAATAATCATCAATACGGATCAAGCAATAGTTTTTTTTCCCAAGTCGGGCATACCCATGCTCAATAATAATGTAAGCATGGCCTCTAAAGCAAGTACACTGTGAATCCATGGAATAAATAAAATACAGTTAAATTATGTGGCCACAAATAGTACATAGTGGATCCATGTGATATAGATGAATTATCAAGTATGGCCACGAAGAATACACAGTGGATCCATGTCAAAGTAGATCATAGCCATGAATAGATACATAGTGGAGCTATGTCTTAAAATCAACAAAAGAGGATAATTGGGACCAAATAAAGGAATGATATGATCCTCATTGAGTATCAATCTATGAGGTGGCACCATATGAGTGAGGAAGGAGAAAAACATATGTGATGCTCTTACTTCACCTGAAGTCTTTTCTACGATCCATCGTGGTACAAGTCTACACTATGTGAATAAATGAGTTGAAGTTGAATGAAGTGAGACATCATTTGATTAGCAGTCATTGAGTTATATCGATAATAAATGATATACCACCCACCAATAATGATAATGGGAGTCAAGGTACCATGGTACTATCTAACAAGTGTGAATGAATGAGATGGCATCGAACACCTAGTAGAAAATATCAAGCATGGGACATTGAGGTAGTGTACTTTCAATAGTGAGGGAACCTGCCACTGATGATTGCAATCCCCAAGGTACCAAAACAAAACTTTCAATAGCAATGGAACCTGCCACCGATGATCTTAATCCCCAAGGTACCAAAACAAAACTTTATATCCCTATCCCGAAGAAATATTTGTCAAAGTTGATGGGAGGGAATCCACTAGAAGGAAGGAATTAAGGCATCCTCCATCATCCAACACAAGGGGTGGAAGAAGTCTAGAGATTTGGAAGAGATCAGACAAAGAGATAGATACGCATGATGATGAGACTGACTTGGGAAGGCTGACTTGCAAGGTCATAGGCTAACAACAGAATGGCCGAAACAAGTTGAAAAAATTTCTTTCAACATAAGCACAACACATTATGTGACTCAGGAAACATGACCATAATATGGGATACATTTGTGACATGGGAGGAATCAACAAATGCTCCATATAGTTGGAAGATAACCAATCGGGGGAGAAAAAAATCAAAGTGAGAAAACGTCTCCTAAATCCATACTAACCCAAAATGATGAGATACTGACTCAAGATTGTGTTTTGTTCAAGGGAGACAATATTTCTTCCAAAAAAAGAGATTAGATGTTTTCCCATTCTTTTATTATTTTTTTTATACTTTTTTTTGTTTCATGTTATATAAGCCTAAAAAGGAATATAGAATTCTTATTGTACAATGGAGGAAACAAGTTTCGCGAGTAAGAAAACTAATTCCAAAGCACAAGGAAGATACCTATGCTCAATGCAAGGAAGCATGTGCAGGATAAGGACACCTGAGGGATGTTCCCTCCAGGGATAAGGTATTGAGTTGCAAAGGCATAAAATGCAAGGCTATGAGATAATATGAATACATAGGCAATTGGTTCAATGAGATCATGATGAAGCCGACATTAGGCCTAAAAACACGAGAAGTCAATATGCAGATGCATTTACGACTCAACTTTGGAAAGTACAACTTTCCATAATGGTATTTTTTTGTAAGTTTAGTCTCCAAGGCCTGAAAAAGAATAAAATCATACCAAGGAGAATTCTTCTAGTCACTAGATCCAGAGTATTCCTTTTTTGTACATAGTCCAGTCGATCCAGAAAAGGGTTAAACTTATACCTAAAGGATGCCTCTTCAAAAAAAATTTAACGAGTGTGAAAGAGACAAGATCACTCAACTATATTTTCATTTTTAAGGACTCTGAAAAGAGATTAACTATGGACTCCCTCATCATTTTTCGTAAAGTTAGTCCCCCGAGCCCAAAAAAGTATAAAACACAACTTAGGAGAAATCCTCTAGCCCGTAGACTAGAGTATAACTTTTTCGTAAGTAGTATTTCCCAATCTGAAAAAAGGGGTAAACTTGTGCTAGAAAGACATTCCTTCAGGTCTATTAACCAGTTTACAAGGAACAACGCCACTCAGAAATATTTAAATTTTAAGGAGTATTAAAAGAGCTTAACTATGGACTCCATAAGATAGGGGTCCTATGGGAAAAAGTACAGAATGAGAGAGAGTAAGAAGCATGAAGTTCAAACACAAACTCATGGTGATACTAAACCAGGACCCCTAAGCCTAAAGACAAACTTCCAGCATCAGCACCAAAAAACAAAAGAATTCTATACTAGGGCACCCATGGAAGGTAGAATCTACCATTAATCGAATGATTCTTTGAAGTAGAGAGAAAGGTTTCAACACTCGTTAATGGGTTCGACCTTAGGTTTCAATGGAAAATGTAACTAATACTGCAAAGTTTGAGTGGAATTAACCTGCAAGATAGATACAAAACTAGGGCTACGACGAAAGTAGTTATACAATCATAAACATTTGCATGTAATATGTCATATTCAAAGTAGACATACAAATAAATGTACAATGAAGAATTTTTTTGGGGAAAACAAGATATTTTATTACCAGCAAGTGGAAAAGGTAAGTTACAACCTTGTCTAGCCAGAGGCATCATCTTGAAGCCAAATGTCTGGGTTCCTCCGGGAATCTTCAAGAATCAATTCAATGATAAAACTTATCTCAATGAATTGAAGAGGGATAAGGAGACACCCTATAGTCATATAAAGGAGAAAGAAGCTCTGAAAAATGAGTTTCTAGATTAAAGGGGATGTTTCTCAAAGAATATAGAGAAAGGAGGCTTGTTATATGTTGGTAGCATAACTTTGCACTAATAAACTCCCTCTCCTTAGACCTCAATGATTGTTTTATATCTTCTTAAAGAGGTTTAGGGAGTTATATTTTGTTGTGTACAGGAAAGGGTCATTGGGAAATGAGCCCAACCAAAAAATTCACCCGGAAACACAAAATTATTTTATTTATCACAAAAAATGAGGGCATCTGTGGGTTGCAGTGAGGAAATTCACGGATGTCTACATGTTGCACTAGGGAAACCCATGGATTTTCTCTAAAAACATGTTTTTTAGATGATTTTGGGGGTGACCTTTAGGGAAAATTCTAGCAAGGATTGGGAAAAGGTTAGGCCATGGCACAAAAGCGTAGGTGTGGAATTTTGTGCTATAACAGGGACATTGTTGGAAATTGGTTGTCATTGATTTCAACCCTAGACGAATCCCTGAAGCATGTCCATAAGCCCATAGAAGTGATAGGTTCATTTGAATGAGTCCCCAAAGTGGTCCTGTTATGGTGTATATCTAAGTATGTCCCTCTTGGGAAGATGCCTTGAAGAAGCCTACAAGAAGACCTAGTTGTTAAGAAAAGAAATTACAATGTATGGTCGAGAAGCCCTGAAAATATGGTTAGGAGGCCCAAAGGTGTGGTCTTGAAGCCAAAAGTTGATTGAAGAAAAATATTATGAATGACATAAAAAATGCATGCAAATTATCCATGGATTGATAGTCCTCATAAGGACATTTCAAATGGTAGGTGGCACACCATGTGGTTCCTCACGGTTGAAAAAATATTCCTTCTAAAATATGATCATGTAAGGTACGGTCAAGAATCCATAAAGAAGCCTCGAAATTGTTTTAACGAAACCCTAGAAGTACAGGAATGAAGTCCCCAAAGTCAGCCCTAATTGTGTAATGAACTAAAGATGAAATTAAGTGTATAAGGACAAGTTGGCCCTACAAGAGAAATTGAAATTAAAATAAAATTTGCCCCTAAAAAGTGTTGCAAACAAGAAGTTATAGGTCAGCCCTAAACATTAAGAACCTCTCATTTTCATTATTCAATACTTTAATCTCTTAGAACAAGCTTGGCAGTGAATTTCATAGGGAATATGAAGTGAAGAAGGGAGAAATTCCAAGGGATGATGATGTCTTGTGATGATGTGTTCTAAGGTATGTTATTTAAAGGTCATATTGGAATTTTCACTATAAATTTTTTTATAGAATGATTTAGATAGTGAACGTTGTTGAGAAACATATCAAGGTACATGTGGTACTAATTTGAACTTCTGGGTCATTTTAATTTTGGAGATACACTCTATGGAAGATAGGGTTGTTTACTAGTCTTGTAATTAGTCTCAAACATATGTTCGAGGTAAAACAACCATAAATTATTCATAGAGGATCCAAATTCTATGAGACCAATTGCATTGAAAATATTACTATACGTAGTATTTTGTGTGATTTTCATAATTATATATCAAATATTGGTCATATCGCATGATGTACAATTTTTCTTTCCAAAATAGGCCAAAATTCAGGAAGGTATGTCATTTTTCGTTATATCTCTTTTCAGTGACGAATCAAGGAGAAAAAATTGAAGGAATTTCAGAGAAGATATCAAATAATATTGGGTACAAGTTTCAGAAATTGATTCATTACAGGTATGGATTCATACTTGTTGGAAGTTATGGTTTTTGGCTAATCCAAAAACTAGTCTCAAACAGGTGTTCGAAATAAATTTAAGAAGTGGTGTTGGGGTTTATATGTGGACCCAAGTGGACATAGGATATTTATGTGGACCCAGTTTTGATGTATCAATGATAGTGACTGCAACAATGACAATGATAGTGACAGTATATATGGACCCAGATTCTATGTGGACCCAATTGCTATGTGAAACCAATTTCTAATTGGACTCAGTTTGATGATGATGATGTATCAATGACAGTGACAGAGATATTGATAGAACTTATCTTCAGTGACAGTGAATTGTGAGAAACTTAACATCATCATTTGTTGTAGATTTTTTTGATGGATTTGGAGCAGATTAGTTAAGGACCTAGATCTAATATTGGACCAGACCATATTGTGAGAATAATTTTGAAACAGGGGTGGCACGATGGTGCAAGGCAAGAGATCAAGGTATCCTTCAGGTTGGTTCCTGAAAAACAAGGGTGGTTGGGGGGTACATGGTAATATTGGTGTATTTATATAGCAGTTTAATACTTGCAAGGAATTTGCAGCTTCCTTTTAGTTGGTTCTCATAAAACTAGGAGGTTTTTGTCTCCTTCCAGTCGGTGTTGGTAAATCAGGGAGTTTGAGCTTCCTTAAGGTTGGTGCCTGTAAATTAGGGGTTGGTGTCTCCTTCCAATTGATGCTGGTAAATATGTGGACCTAGTTTCTATGTGGACCCAGTTTCTAAGTGGACCCAGTTTGATGATGATGATGTATCTGTTGTAACATAGGTTTGCATCCTCTGTCTCTCCTCTCTTTTTCCTATGCCTGCATCATTTTCTCCTTTTTCTGGTTGTTTAAGTCAGTTTCCCACTACTAAGTGTCTTGGCCGTTATTCGTTTTTTGAGTCTTCGCGCATTTCTGTTTCTATTTTCTAGAAGGATAAAATACATGTCATATTTGTTTTGGAATGATTCTCATCACGTGCACCATTGATTGAGCTCACCGTAGGTCTACCAAGCCTTTTTCTATGCACAGGAAATGTCCATGCACATGACGCAACATTCCAGAGAAACAATTTTCAGGCTCAGACCGTGTGAATAGACAGGTTAATTTTCTACGACGGAGATCCATCAGGTCAAATAGTTCAATGGTTCTCATCCATTCGGGTTCCAGAATTGTGCGGGTTTTAATATCAAGTTTGAAGTACTAAGTTCCCAAAGACCCTGAGCCTCCGAAGAACCAAAGATACGAAGTCCCAAGAACCTGACACATCTCTTCGCTGATTTTTCTTTGGGAGTTTTCGAGCATAACATTCATAAACTCCCAAACTCCTGAAGCCTGTATTTTTGAAGAAAATCTGGACCGTTCATTCATCACGACATGCGGCAGCAGATCATTCACTTCAGGGATTTTTTCTCTGGGATTTTTTCATTCTTCACATTTGAAACTCCCGAAGCCCGAATATTCTGAAGAAAATATGGACCGTTCATTCATCATGACACGTGACAACAGATCATTCACTTCGGGGATTTTCCTCTGGGAGGTTTTTCATTCTTCACATTCGAAACTCCTGAAGCCCGAAATGCCAAAGCATGTGGTGCACTCAGCAGTCCTGAAACATGGCGCACTCATCACTCATGACACATGGCATTCATCCCAGGTCATTTGGTTGTGACATTTGTCCATTTCCATGTGACATGTGTCACCCTTCTTTCCATGACACATCAACATCTGTGACATCATATGACATCAGGCCACCACGTCACTTCGGAGAGTTTCCTCTGAGAGATTTTTTATGTTTCACATTTGAAACTCTCGAAACCCAAATATCCAAAGAAAATATGGACCGTTCATTGGTCACAACACGTGGTGATAGATCATTAACTAAGGAGATTTTTCTCCGGGAGATTTTTCATGTTTCACATTCGAAACATCTGAATCCCGAAAGTCCGAAGTGAATCTCGACCATTGATCCCAAGTCAACAAGAATCGTCTATCCTTGCAGCAGGTAAATATCACCTAAATCATAGATCGTCATCAGATCAAAGACCACACTTCATTGCGGGGACATAAACTGCTCGAGCGTTAATTTTCCTAAGCGGTCCTGCAATGTAAACAATGGATTTGTTGGAAGGGTATGTGGTAGCTTGTGCTGGACTGCAGGCCCAAAGGTGGTCTGGATCCAAACCACCCTCAACAGCTCCCACAATCACATTCTTGAATGACATCAAATCACCGCGTCACCTCCAAGTCACCTCCCCTCATCCCACTCAATATTGCCCCCTCTCTCCTTTTGCCACCTGTTCTCCACTCACTTCCCAACCTATATACTCCTCCTCTCCCTACATGCCACTTGTATCCTTCACTACACATCACCAACTCCATACTCTCGATATCTCCACGATATTCACACCTCCTCTCACTTTTACATCTACCTTCACACATCATCTACCCTCACTTCCATTCATCCCATCTCCCGATTGGACACTCGACTCCACGTCTCCCCTCATACCCAATGGGCCAACAATCATTCCAGTGAAGCTATTTCACAGGTACAAATGGCATCTGTCGGGGTCAATATAGAGTGTGCCTGGCTTCCAGAATCTCAAGCATAGACAGAGAGTTAAGTCTTAGTCACAGGTCTACGCAGATTAGTCTTAGAAACACTTCAACAAACTCTGCTCATGCAACTAGTTATCTCCAGTGGCCTCCAATAGCTCGCAGACATGTCGTCGTTCAACATAGATCTCTACTCTGTCACTTTGAGGCCTATTTTTTTCCACTCAGTTTCTCCAGCACATGCATCAGTTCTGTCGCAGAGACAGTAGTAGTTTTATTTGCTTAAGTCCAGCATTTTCCTGGAATAGATGCAAGAGTGGTCTTCTATGTCTGATAAGAACCACTCTTGTTGATTAAGTCCAGTATATTAGTAAAGTTAATTATTTTATTTACGAACAGTTCCCTAAATTTAGGACTCATTCCCCTAAGGACGAGAGCCTATGCAACTCTTTTAAATAGTTAGTTTTTGGATATTGTAAAGGTCATATTTTTTAGGAAAGAATAGAAATACAACAGATTGGTTGGACCTATTTTATGCATGGATTAAATAACTTTACCTGGTGAACATACTCTTGATGAAAGTGTTTCATTCAACTCTTCATGTGTTTTCATTCTTATGTTGAATACATTTTTTTATTTGTGCAACGTACATTTCATTCCCTTTCAGCTATTGTACGACTTATTTTTACTCATATGCAACCTGTTGAACAACTAATGCTTTGGTGAAGATTTGTTTTCTACAACCTGTGGGAGTTTTTTTTTTTTTGATACATGTTTGATGTCTTGAAATGATATTTTAAGTATTGAACTTCTTCCAGTAGATTATTCATTGAGTAGTTTGTTGTTTCCCTCTATTTTATATTATTTCACTCATCTTTCATTAGTGTGCCATCATCCAAGGAGGGCCCTCATCCATATCGTTCTACCAACCCAACCTTGCCTTTATCTTGATAGACTAACCCTCTGACCAACCAGCAAAAGAGTTAAAAGTGTTAAAGTTTCTGCTATTATTAGGTTACTTTCAATTTACTAGATAACAATAGCATAGATAGGATCACTGAGAGAAACACAATCACAAGAATACACAAAATTTATCCTGGGAAACCCTCATGGGGAAGAAAACCCAACAAAACTTCCTTAATATAGATATCCAATACGATGCCAAGACAATGAACCAAACAACACAAAAATTCATTTCCCAAGGATGTGCCTCTCTCTCTCTTCCTTCTTCCGACAACTGGTAACTACAGCTTCCTTCAATACTTGCACACTAGATGAGTGAGATGAGTGTGTGTCCAAATGAGGTGTTGGCCTCTCTTATTTATACAATATAGTAGGTGTTGAACAGGTGTCTTTTCACTGGCGAAGCTAACTTCTCATTCTGGTTGGTTATAACCACTTTAATATATTCTGGCTGGGTCGATTTCTGATTCTAGGTAGTTATAACCACTTTAATATATTTTGGGGTCATCTTTTCATTTAGCCTATTACAATTAAGGTTTTATCAATCAACAAAAGGGGATTTTGTCAATTGCAATGCCCAACATGATCAATCCAAAAAAGGGAATTGATCTAATCAATAATAAATATATTTTATCTTTTACTTTATCCACAAAAGGGGATAAGAATATTCTTTGCAGTTACACAATATTTTAACACTCCCTCTTAACAAGAAGGATATTCTTTATCTTTTGATAGGTCACTAGATGTCATCATCAACTGGGCAACATCATCAACTGGGTAACATCATTAACATCATCAACTAGGTAACATCATTGAATTGATAACGAGAGGCATCCACTTGGTTATCTGGCATCATGATCACTGGCTGGCATATCTATAAATCACCGGAAGTTTTTTTCTCTTTATCTTCGCGCAGAAGATACTCTTTCTTTCTTTCTTTTTCACGCAGAAGATACTTCTTTCTTATCTTCACATAGAAGATATCTTATCTTCACACAGAAGATGTCTTATATTCACATAGAAGATATTCTATGAGTTTTTCCATTCCTTTTATGTTCTCCCTTCTCTTGTAGTCATCTAACTCACCCATACACCAGGGAGGAATACTACCATAGCTTGACTCCTAGTCATCCCACATGAACTATAGAAGCTAAGATGCTAGCCTAGGCAAGACTAGACTCCCTTTCCATAATCCACGCAAGATCACGACAAAAACCTCAAGAGCCAACTAACCATTCCACATGGTCAAGGTTTTTGTTTCGGGCTACTCCATCCTTGGCCAGAGGAGAGTATCTTCCTACTGCCCCTTGGAGAAACATCCACATTCCTTGCTATGAGGGTGGTCACACCCCTCTCTACGAGGGTATTCTAGCATGTCCCTAGAGTATCCAAAACTTAACACTTGGACAAAGGACAACCTTGGAAAATTTCTCATTCCCCTTCTCTACGAAGGTATCTTCCTTCTCTACGAAGGTCTCTTCTCTTTTCCTTCTCTATGAAGGTCTACCAGTGGGATTTGTCTTTCCTTCTCTACAAAGGAATTTTCTCTTTCTCCTTCTCTACAAAGGTCTAGCTATGGGATATAAAAAAATCTCTTGTGGTCCAAAATCTTTCCATGGTATAATACCATGCTACCCATATGCTGGGCACCATCCATCTACTGGATAAATTTCATCTTGATCAAAATATTTGGGCACCATCCATTTGATTTCCTAACTGTATCAAATCATGATCCTCCATTTCAAACTCAAAGACATGGCTCCCTCTTGCACCAAACTAATAGCTTCTAATCATCATCCTTGAAGTTCCTTTTCTGTAATATCCTGGGTGCCTTCTTGAGTTCAAACATTTCTTTCTGAATTCATATTGGATCAACTTGCTCCCTCTACATATATAATAATAGTATTGGAGCAACTTGTAGTTACCTGCATCTTATCAACTATATCTAAGTATCCATCTTTTTCTTCATCTTGAACATTTTTGTTCTGCATCTTTAGGAGCCTCCTGCTCCTATATAAATATTGGATATTGTCTAGTCTTTACTGATTGTCACTAAATCATACGTCCTTCTTGTGTTGTCTAACTTCTGCAAGTCACAGCATAAGTTCTTTCTTCCGAGACTTGTAAACATACTTACAATATGATTTATTTGTCACTCTCATGAGTGATCATACATGAAATAAATATTTTATCTCTTTCTTCATCCTCTTCTTTTATACTTCCTTCATAAGTCTGCATAGACACTGAAATAAAATGAGGTTAATTAACATTCTCACAAAAAAACTAACTTGTAATGAGAAGGTATTAAAGTAAACAAGATACTAAAAATAAACATGAATACTTATCTTTTGTTTTTGTGTGGGGAGGCTCTACGGACTCCACCATTTTCCATGTTTCTTCAAATCAACTATATTCAACTTAAAGTACATAATCCTTAATTTCTGCTAAAGATTTCTTTGAGGGAGGATCTTCCTCTTCTTCTACCACATGTGCTTAATACTTTATTTTTCCTTTTCCTTGAGGACAGTCATAGGAAAAGTGTCCCAACTTTTGACAGTTGTAGCATTTGATCTTTGAAACATATTCTTCTTGTCTGGAACTCTTACAAAGTTAGCTTCTTTATTGTTCTTCCTTAAGGAACTTCTTTTGTTCTTTTGATCTATAAAAGATTCCTCTTCATCAAAAATTAATCTCTTTTGTTGGTCTGCAAGTCTAGATTCTTCATGTGTGCAATCTGCCCATAACTTATCAAACTTGGGTAACTTGCTTCTTGCACACACTCCTTGTACAAAAGGAATCCAAAATGTTGGAAACCCATTTAGGGTTGTGGTTACAAGCTCTTTGTCACTAATGACATCTCCAATAGCTGCAAGTTGATCTCTGATCTAAGAAACTCTCATAAAATAGGATGTGACAGATTCTAAGTTTTCCATCTTCATATTACAAAGTTGATTTCTTAAGGAAAGATTATGGCTAATGTCTTTGCTTTCATATAACCTATTGAGTTCTTCATACATTTTCCTTGTTGTTTGTAGTTCGGAAATATGAGGGATAGAGTGATCCTTTACTGAATCTAACACGATTCTCTTTGCTTTCCTTTCATTCTTCTTATGCTTGGTTTTTTTCTACTCTTCATCTGGTTCTAGTACACCCACTGTAACATTTTCTAGGAGATCATTCTCGTCTAGAATCATCTGCAACCTATGCTTCCAAGATTTGAATTTTCTATATCCTTCCAGCCTGTCTTCTACCCTCATGCTGGTAGCCATTCTTTCTTGTAGTAGAAAGAACCCTAGCCCTTCGGGCTATAGAAATAATAAAAAATCAAATTTCTTGGATCTGAAAACTGAACTTACCAAAAGATGCATTGGAATGAGGTGAGTATGCTGGTATAGTCAGATTTTTGAAAATCCAAATTTTACCCCTTCAAACTTGATCTGTGGATTTTTGGACTGGTGCTTCTGGTACTTCTGGTACTCTGGTACTTTTGGTACTTCTAGTACTCTGGTTTTCTGGTACTTCTGGTACTTTGTGAAAACTAGGGTCTCACTTTCCAGGAGATATAGCCACTAAAAATGTGCGTTAAAGATGCCAAATCTTCCTTGAGGTAGGGAACACCTTTCAAGATGGATTTGGGGCTGAAATTATTCTTCAATAAAAAGCCCTAATTTTCTTGTATGACAATAATGACGTTTTTCTTTTTCCTATGAAATATGCTCTCTTCATCTTGGCTCTGATACCATGTTAAATTTTATGCTATTATTAGGTTACCTTCAATTTAGTAGATAATAATAGCATACATAGGATCACTGAGAGAAACACAATCACAAGAGTACACAACATTTATCCTGGGAAACCCTCATGGGGATGAAAACCCAACAAAACTTCCTTAATATAGATAGCCAATACAATGCCAAGACAATGAACCAAACAACACAAAAATTCATCTCCCAAGGATGTGCCTCTCTCTCTCTTCCTTCTTCCGGCAATTGGTAACTGCAGCTTCCTTCAATACTTGCGCACTATATGAGTGAGCTGAGTGTGTGTCCAAATGAGGTGATGGCCTCTCTTATTTATACAATCTGGTAGATGTTGAACAAGTTTCTTTTCACTCGTAGGGCCGACTTCTCATTTTGAGTGGTTATCACCACTTTAATATATTCTAGCCGGGCCGACATCTCATTCTAGGTGGTTATAACCACTTTAATATATTTTGGGGTCGTCTTTTCATTTAACTTATTACAATTAGGGTTTGACCAATCTGCAAAAGGGGATTTGGTCAATTACAATGCCCGTCATGATCAATCCACAAAAGGGGATTGATCTAATCAATAATAAATATATTTTATCTTTTACTTTATCCACAAAAGAGGATAAGAATATTCTTTGCAGTTACACAATATTTTAACAAAAATAAGCAATCATTCTAAATTGATAGGTGTCCTAGCTTTTACCTTTAGCAGTCAGGTGCAGAGATTAGGACCAACATCTTCTGGCATCATTGCCAGGGAATGGAGTAAAAAAATATCTTTCCCTGGGAGAATGACAATTGATCAGATCTGACATTTGATGGTGAAGAAAGGTCAAACACAACCAGACTGCCATCTTTCACCTGGTGACTTCACTGAGTAAAATATAAAGAAGAAATACTGGAACCCAGAAAGGGATTCAACAGATCCAAATCTGAAAATAGCAAAGCCAAGAAGGGTGATTCTAACCCTAAGAATAACACAGTAGGCTATGAACTAGAAACGAAACTAAGGAAATCCATTGTATCTCAGAGATACACTTCCCCCCTCAAGGGAAAAGCTGCACACCAAGAGAATACTTTGAACCATCACCACAAGAAGCTTGATTTTTCTATCCCTGAGAATCATAATTCCAAAGGGGGTCAGACATCTCCTTCTCCTGATTCCACTTCAGGATCCAGTCCTGCATCCACTCCGGTATCTCCCATAAATTTGCAGATTCCTATTGTTCATGCCATGGACGTTAATAGGATGGATGTCATAATTGCTTCTAGATATACACCCTTAGTGCTACCTGTAGTTTTACATGCACTCCCAACCACAGATTACATGAAATATCTGCCAAGATATAATGGGGAGGGTGAAATACCTGCTGAAGAACACCTGGTAGCCTTTTACAATTTTACAGACAACTTTAACATTGATTATTTAGATGTGTGGATGAGGTTGTTTGTACAGAGTCTATATGGGGAGGTCAAAAAATGATTCAGGAGTCTTCCTCCAACCTCCATTGTCGATATTAAGGCATTGGATGAAGCTTTCATAAAGAAATGGGTATATGGGAGAGATTATCTCTATTACATCACTGAATTTGGGGCTCTAAAGAGAAAGAATGGTGAATCTATTTCAGACTTCACTAAGAGATTCAATAAAATGTACCGTAGAATCCCAGATGAAATCAAACCAACTGAAGCCTCTTCCAAGATCACTTATAATAATGCATTTGATGCAAAATTCTCCCTCCTCCTGAGAGAGAGAAGATCAGCCACGTTGTTATCCATGCAGGAAGCAACCATTGAAGTTGAATCTAATATTTTGGCATCAGACAGATTAAAGACTAGATATGATAAAGAGAAGGAAAAATAGAGAGAGGATGCCCCTACCTCCTCTAACCCAGCTACATATGATCCCAAACTTGAAGAGATTATTAAGAATTTGAAGGATCTAACTTCTGCGATAGATAAGCTAAAATGGGAATCCAAATAGCCAAACATAACCTTTCAAGTGGTTGGTAATAGAAATCAAAACCAATTCAGAAGGCCTAATGATGCTCCTCAAGTAATGCAGAGAGAAAGGAGAAATGATGATGATCAAAGGGTAGTTCCCCCTTTCCAAAACAATCAAATTGAGGATATAGATGCAGACAATGATGTTGTGGATGATATTGTTGTTCTTTTCAATGAGACAGATTATTATACCAATCACTTAACACAGCAAGAATACGAGGTAGCACAATTGTCAAATCAATTTGATAATCAAATAGGGGAAGAGGGATTTATTCAAGGTCAACCCAAGAAGAAATATGATTTGAGGACAAGAAATGGAGCTTCCAAAGCCACCACCTCTGATCAAGGAAAACAAGCAAAATCCCCTCCCAAGAGAAATCCAAATAAAGGTATGCCATCTAAAACTCTGTCATATCCACTATCAAAATCTCTTTCCCATGAAACAAAGGAAGTTGATAAGCCACCAACATCTTTCAGCTTGGAACATGAGCTAAGAAAAATCAAGATTCCTATCCCTTTGAAAGAATTGTTAAAAAATGAGCCTTTCAATAAATCCATCATGAAAGTTCTGCAACCTACTCCTTCTAGTGTATCTTCTGATGTCATTAGTCTACAGGATGAAAACCCAGCCATTACTGTGGGTCCACACATTGAGGATGGATCTGATGCTTCTCCTCCTTTCTATATATATTTGAATGTCCATGACAAGATCCTGCACAACTGTCTTGTGGACTCAGGAGCCTCTCACAATGTCACGCCCAAAGTTGTTATGGAAGAACTAGGTTTGGAGATTACCAAGCCTTACCAAGACCTGTACTCCTTTTATTCCAAGACAGTAAAATTCATGGGATTGATAAAGGATATGGTGGTTTCTCTATCACAATTACCCATGAAGAGTGTAGTGATGGACATTGTGGTGGACGACATCCCCCCAAAGTTTGGCATGCTATTATCCAAAACTTGGGCTAAGAAGGTTGGAGGATAATTTCAAATGGACCTCACATATGCCACCATTCCTGTGTTTGGTGGTGAGCACAGGAGGCTATACAGAGAGGTAAGGTTAGCCTAAATAGTCAGTGATCATCAAAACCCAAGAAATCACCCCATTTATGTTGTTGAGGATGGGATTGGTTCATCTAATTTTCATTTAGATGATGATGAACTTGAAATATCAGTCAGCCAATGATTGATCAACAAAACAAGGTGTGGAAGATGTATTTCGATGGCTCTTCATCAAAAGAAGGATCTGGTGCAGGTATTCTCCTCATTTCTCCTTTAGAAGAAGTTATAACCCTCTCTTATAAGCTAGATTTTGAGACTACTAACAATATATATGAATATGAAGCTCTAGAATATCTATCAAACTAAGCAACAGAGGTTCAAGCAGTACAGGAATGAGTTATGGGACCCAATCGATAATTTCTTTCTAGCATTTAACCTCTCTTTCATTCGGATAACATAATCAAAAACTTGATTCTGTGGCCTTAGTTGCCAACACATTCAAGCCTCCCATTGGCCCAAATATTAAATATCAGGTGGAAAGCAGACATAGAACAACCATACCAGACAACATAAAGAACTGACAAGTCTTTAGTGATGATTTAGAATTGTAGAGATTTCTTCACGCCATTGATGAATTCTCCAATATCTCAATTGATCACGAAAGTCAAGAAGATGAAAATGATAAATTAGAAGATCAACAATCTTCTCATCTTATGAAGACAGTGGTTGGTCATGATATTGTGGAGATGAAAACCAATCACATTCCAAGAGGACTATTACCATTGGAAAGATTGTTCGAAAACAATGATGTTTACAAAGGAACTTGCATGACGAATCAAGAAGAGGAGGTGACAGAGTAAAATATTGGGACCACTGAGAATACCAAGATCATCAAGTTGTGCAAAGCATTGGTTGTAGAAGAAAAATACAGGTATGTCAGTCTCATTAAAAAGTTTGTTGATACTTTTGCATGGTCCTATGAAGATTTGAAAACATTTGATACTGAAATCATCCAGCACAAGATCCCTCTAAAAATTGGCTCCAAGACATTCAGAAAAAAGATTAGACAATTTAATCCCATGTTAATGTCCATAATTGAGAAAGAGCTAAAAATAATGTTGGATGCCAAGATTATTGTACCATTAAGGTATTTAAATTGTGTGGCCAACTTAGTACATGTAAGGAAGAAGAGTGGGGAGATACGCTTATGTGTTGATTTCATAAATCTAAGCAAGTGTTCTTTGAAGGACAATTACCCCCTCCCCAAGATGGATCATATTTTATAGAGGGTGGTAGGTGCACACAAAATTTCCTTGTTGGATGGATACTCTAGTTATAACCAGATAACATTTTGTGAGGAATATAAAGAAAAGACAACATTCACCGCCCCGTGGGGAACATTTATGTATGACAAGATGCCTTTTGGGCTCATGAACACAGGGGCAACTTTTCAAAGGGCCATGGAAATAGATTTTGTGGGAGAGAAAGACAATTTTATGGTCATATACCTAGATGAAATTACCATTTTTTCCAAGTCCGACGAGGAACATTTGCAGCATTTGGAGCAGGTTTTCAAGAAATGCAGGAGGTATACGATATCTCTCAATCCTAGGAAGTCTCACTTTTCCATTCTAGAAGGGAATCTCCTGGGCCACATCATATCATACGGAGGCATACAAATTTATCCAAAGAGGGTTTGTGCCATTCAACAAATTGATATTCCTAGAAATGAAAAGGGTTGTCCAGTCTTTTATTAGTAAGATAAACTTCCTTAGATGCTTTGTGCTGAATTTTGTTGAAATTCTGAAGCCTATTACCAACATGTTGAAGAAAGATGTTGTTATAAAATGGTCTTTGGAGGATAAATAATCTTTCCAAACAATCAAGCAATATTTAGTTGAAGCACTTGTATTTGCCAGCCCAGACTATACCAAATATTTCTTCATCTTTTCATTTGCCTTGGATGAAACCATTGTTGTTGTACTACTGCAGAAAAATGAAGAAGGGCATGAGCAGACCATAGCCTTTTTCAGCAGAGCCCTCTGAGATGCTGAGCTCAAGTATGATATATTAGAGAAACAAGATTATGCATTGGTCAAATCACTCAAGGCCTTCAAGGTTTATGTGCTACAGTCTAGCATAACGAACTTTGATCCTAGCAGCAGTGTCAAAGAGATTCTGGTCCAGTCGGATAGTGAGGGGAAAAGAGGAAGATGGATTGTCAAATTTTTGGAGTGTGACTTGCACATAAAGCCCACCAAGTTGATCAAGGGGCAAGGAATGGCCAAATTTCTATCAAAATCAAACTGTAAGGTGATAAAATTACATCAAATCTTTACCCAATCACATACACCCATCATACAGCCTGGACAAGACAACTTACAAGTATTTGGAAAATATTCCTCTTCACCTTGGTATAAAAACATCATCTATTTTCTACAACATTTTGAATGTCCACTAGATGTAAAGAAGACAAATTCCGGGTCTCTCAAGTTGAAATAAATCAAATTTTGCATTTCAAACCAGAGCTTGTATTGGAGGGATCCTGCTGGCATTCTATTAAAATGCCTTGATGAAAATGAAGCCAAACAAGTCACGAAAGATATGCACAAAGGAGGATGCGATGGAAACTAACACTGGAATGCTACAATGCTCAATAATCTAATGGCAGGATATTACTGGCCCACCCTTTTCTCTGATGTCTTTGCCATTGTTAGAGCATGCAATGAATGCCAGATGTTTGCAGGGAATAAAAAGTTACTATCACTACCCTTGAAAGCTATCAATGCCAATAGTCTATTTCAACAATGGGGGTTAGATGTCATAGGAGAAATAAATCCAACCTCTAGTGGACAACACAAGTGGATCCTCACTGCCACCGACTAATTCACCAAATCAATTGAGGTTGTGCTCACCAGGAATGCCACTGAAAAGGTAATCACGAATTTCCTGGAAACCAATATTTTTTCCAGATTTGGTTTCCCTAGTAATATTGTAACAAACAATGCCCAAGAATTCAAGTCCAAAGCCATGATTGACTTATGTGGCAGTCACAAAATTTCCTTGACACATTCCACACCCTATTACCCTCAGGGAAATGGCCTAGTAGAATCATCAAACAAGACTCTCATCAGGATCATTAAAAATTTGTTGACTGAAAGCAAAAAAATCATGGGACTCTAAACTCAAATATGCCTTAAGGGATAATAGGATCAGCACTAAGAAGTCTCTAGTAACCTCACCATTCCATCTTGTGTATGGCATAGACGTTTTTTTTCCTACTCAACTTGATATACCAGTCCTAAAATTCTTGCAGGAGGATATTGAGGAGCCCAATGACATCCAACAGAGGATCTTCTAGATTATAGAAGTTCAGTAGAGAAGAGAGGCACTTGATCAGAGAACATAGGCATACTAGAGAAAGATCAAATCATCCTTTGATAAGAAAACCAAGAAGGCAAATTTTCAAAAAGGTGACCTGGTTTTGAGTTGGGATGCTAGGAGGGACGAAAAGTCCAACCACAATAAATTTGAAAACCTCTGGTTTGGACCTTTTAAGGTGATTGAAGTTCTGGACAACAACACGTTCATCCTGCACAATCTAGATGATACAAAGATCTTTGGAGGCCCAGTAAATGGGCACTTCCTGAAACACTATTTTGTTTGAGGATGGGGGAAGGTCCCTCTTGTACCATAGACGCTTTCCTTTATTGTTGCTTTTGATTAGTTAGTTGTGTGTGAATAAAGAATCCATAGCCCAAAAAGGCACTGGGGTGTACTTTCAGTTATTTAATTCAATAAAATGCATGGTTGAGGGACAATAATAGATACGCAGGGTTGAGAGACAGAAACAAGGGTAAGTGATCAAAGGTAAGAGCAGATATCTAATATCAAGGCATCGATCTATAGTTATTAGCACCTCATAGGGATGAGCTATCCCAGTTGGATCCAATGTTGTAACCTAGGTCTATATCCCCTACCTCTCCTCTCTTTTTCCTATGCATGCGTCAAATTTTCATTTTTCTGGTTGTTTAAGTCAGTTTCCCACTACTGATTGTCTTGGCCCTTATTCATTTTTTGAGTCTTCGCGCATTTTTGTTTATGTTTTTCTAGAAGGATAAAATACATGTCATATTTGTTTTGGAATGCTTGTCATCATGTACACCATTGATTGAGCTCACCGTAGGTATACCAAGCCTTTTTCTATGCACGAGAAATGTCTGTGCACACGACGCAACAATCCAGAACAATAATTTCCAAGCTCAGACCGTGGGAACAGATAGGTTAATTTTCGACGGTGGAGATCCATCAGGTCAAATATATCAATGGCTCTCATCCATTTGGGTTCCATAATCACGCGGGTTTTAATATCAAGTTCAAAGTACTAAGTTCCTGAAGACCCGAAGCCTCCAAAGAGACGAAGAGCCGAAGTCCTGAGAACCCGACACATCGCTTCAATGATTTTCCTTTGAGAGTTTTCAAGCATAACATTCATAAACTATCAAACTCCCGAAGCCCGGATTTCCAAAGAAAACTGGACCGTTCATTCATCACAACACGCGACAACAGATCATTCACTTCGGGGATTTTCCTCCGGGAGGTTTTTCACGCTTCACATTCGAAAATCTTGAAGCCTAAAGTGTCAAATCACATGGTGCACTCATCAGTCCTGACACATGGCGCACTCATCAGTCATGACATGTGGAATTTATACCAGTTCATTTGGTTGTGACATTCGTCCATTTCCACGTGACACGTGTCACTCTTCTTTCCATGACACATCAACATCTGTGACATCATATGACACCAGACCACCACGTCACTTCGGAGAGTTTCCTCCAGGAGATTTTTTATGTTTCACATTTGAAACTCTCGAAACCTGAATATCTGAAGAAAATATGGACCATTCATTGGTCACAACACATGGTGACAAATCATTCACTTCGAAGATTTTTCTTTGGGAGATTTTTCATGTTTCACATTCAAAACATTCGAAGCCCAAAAGTCCGAAGTGAATCTGGACCATTGATCCCAAGTCAACGAGAACCATCGATCCTTGCAGTAGGTAAATATCACCCAAATCACATATCATCATCAAATCTACGACCGCGCTTCATTGTGGGGATGTAAACTGCTCGAGTGTTAATTTTCCTAATTAGTCTCGCAATTTAAACCATGGTATTGTTGGAAGGGTACGTGGAAGCTTGTGGTAGATTGTGGGCCCAAAGGTGGTTTGGATCCAAACCACCCTCAATAGCTCCTGAAATCATGTGCTTGAATGACATCATATCACCACATCACCTCCATGTCACCTCACCTCATCCCACTCAATACCGCCCCCTCTCTCCTTTCGCCACCTGTTCTCCACTCACTTCCCAACCAATATACTCCTCCTCTCCCTACACTCCACCTTTATCCTTCACTACACATCGCCAACTCCATACTCTTGATACCTCCACCATATTCACACCTCCTCTCACTTTGACATATGCCTTCACTCGTCATCTACCCTCACATCCATTCATCTCGTATTTCGATTGGACACTCGCCTCCACATCTCCCCTCATTCCCGATGGGACAACAACCATTCCAGAAAAGATATTTCATAGCTACAGATGGCATATGATAGGGTCAATACAGAGTGTGTCTGGCTTCCGGAAGCTTAGGCATAGACAGAGAGTTAAGTCTCAGTCACAGGTCTACGCAGATTAGTCTCAGAAACACTTCAGCAAACTTTTCTCATGCAACTAATTATCTCTAGTGGCCTCCAATAGCTTGCAAACATGTCGTCATTCAACATAGAGCTCTTATCTATCACTACGAGGATTACTTTTCGGCCACTCAGTTCCTCCAGCACATGCATCATTTTTTTCATAGAGACAGTAGTAGTTTTATTTGTTTAAGTCCAGCATTTTCCTAGATTATATGCAAGAGTGGTCTTATGCGTGTGATAAGAACCACTCTTGCTTATTAATACTAGTATATTAGTAAAGTTAATTATTTGATTTACGAATAGTTCCCTAAATTTAGGACTCGGTCCCCTAAGGACAAGAGCCTCTGCAACTCTTTTAAATAGTTAGTTTTTGGATATTGTAAAGGTCATATTTTTTAGGAAAGAATAGCAATACAACAGATTGGTTGGACCCGTTTTATGCATGGATTAAATCTCTTTACCTGATGAACATACTCTTGATGAGAGTGTTTCGTTCAACTCTTCATTTGTTTTCATTCTTATCTTGAATACAGTTTTTTATTTGTGCAACGTACATTTCATTTCCTTTCAGCTATTGTACGACTTATTTTTACTGATATGCAACCTATCGAACAACCAATGCTTTGGTGAATATTTTTTTTCTACAACCTGTGGGAGTTATTGTGTTTTGATACATGTTTGATGTCATGAAATTATATTTTAAGTATTGAACTTCTTGCAGCATATTATTCATTGAGTAGTTTGTTGTTTCCCTTTGTTTTATATTATTTCACTGGTCTGTCATTAGTGTGCCATCAGCCAAGGAGGGCCCTCATCCATATCATTCTTCCAACCCAACCTTGCCTTTGTCTTGATAGAATAACCCTCTGACCAACCAACCAAGGATTTAAAATAAGAAATCATTCTAAATAGATAGGTGGCCTAGCTTTTCCCTTTAGCAGTCAGGTGCAAAGCATAGGACCAACATCTTATGGTGTCGTTGCCCGAGAACGGAGTAGTGAAATATCTTTCCCTGGGAGAACGTCAATTGATCATCTCTAGCCTTTGATGGTGAACAAATATCAGACACCAACAGACTACTATATTTCACCTGACGACTTCACTAAGTAAAATCTAAAGAAGAAATACTAGCACCCAGAAAGGGATTCAACAGATCCAAATCTAAAAATAGAAAATCCAAGAAGGTTGATTCTAATCCTTTGAATAAAACAATAGGTTTTGAACTTGAAAGGCAACTAAGGAAATCCATTGTAGCTCAGAGATACACTTCCCCCCTCAAGGGAAAATCTGCACACCAAGAGAATACTTAGAACCATCACCACAAGCAGTTTGAATTTGCTAGCCCCAAGAATCATAATTCCAAAGGCACTCAGACATATCCTTCTCCTGATTCCACTTTAGCATCCAGTCCTTCATCCACTCCTGTATCTCCCATAAATTTGCAGATTCCTATTGTTCACACCATGGTCGTTAATAGGATGGATGTCATAATTGTTGCCAGATATGCACCCTTAGTGCTACCTGTAGTTTTACATGCACTCCCAACCAAAGATTACATGAAATATCTACCAAGATATAATGGGGAGGCTGAAATAACTGCTCAAGAACACCTGGTATCCTTTTACAGTTTTGCAGACAACTTTAACATTGATTATTTAGATGTGTGGATGAGGTTCTTTGTACAAAGTCTGGATGGGGAGGTCAGAAAATGGTTCAGGAGTCTTCCTCTAGCCTCCATTGTTGATATTGAGGTGTTGGATGAATATTTCATAAAGAAATGGGGAGATAGGAGAGATTATCTCTATTACATCACTGAATTTGGGACTCTAAAGAGAAATAATGGTGAATCTATTTCAGACTTCACCAAGAGATTCAATAAAATGTATGGTAGAATCCAAGATGAAATCAAACCAATTGAACCCTCTGCCAATATCACTTATGCTAATGCATTTGATATAAAATTCTCCCTCCTCCTGAGAGAGAGAAAATCAACCACACTGTTATCCATGCAATAAGAAGCCATTGAAGTTGAATCTAATATTTTGGCATCAGACAGATTAAAGACTAGATCTGATAAAGAGAAGAAAAAATAGAGAGAGGATGCCCCTACCTCCTCTAACCCAGCTAAATCTGATCCCAAACTTGAAGAGATGAATAAGACTTTGAAGGAACTAAATTCTGAGATAGCTAAGCTAAAATGGGAATCCAAACAACCAAACAGAACCTTTCATGGGGCTGGTAATAGAAATCAAAACCAATTCAGAAGGCCTAATGATTCTCCTCAAGTAATGCAGGGAGAAAGGATAAATGTTGATGATCAAAGGGTAGTGTCCCCTTTCCAAAACAATCAGATTGAGGAGATAGATACAGATAA
The DNA here is from genome assembly GCA_009831015.1 of Picea engelmannii. Classification (NCBI taxonomy): domain Eukaryota; kingdom Viridiplantae; phylum Streptophyta; class Pinopsida; order Pinales; family Pinaceae; genus Picea; species Picea engelmannii. The sequence goes on from ML782939.1 coordinate 170,038, forward strand.
TGATGTTGTGGATGATATTTTTGTGCTTTTCAATGAGACAGATTATTATACCAGTCACTTAACACTACAAGAACATGAGGTAGCACAATTCTCAAATAAATTTGATGATCAGATAGGGGAAGAGGTAGTTATTCAAGGTCAACCCAAGAAGAAATATGATTTGAGGATGAGAAATGGATCTTCCAGGGACACCACCTCTAATCAAGGAAAATAAGCAGAAGCTCCTCCCAAGCAAAATCCAAATAAAGGTATGTCATCTAAAATTCAGTCATCTCCACTATCAAAACCTCTTGCCCCTAAAACAAAGGAAGATGATAATCCACCAACCTCTTTCAACTTGGAACATGAGCTGAGCAAAATCAACATTCATGTCCCTTTGACAGAATTGTTAAAAAATAAACCTTTCAAGAAATCCATCATGAAAGTTCTACAACCTACTCATTCTAGTGTATCTTTTGATGTCATTAGTCTACAGGATGAAAACCCAGCCATTACTGTGGGTCCACACATTGAGGATGGCTCTGATGCTTCTCCTCCTTTCTATATATCTTTGAATGTCCATGACAAGATCCTGCACAACTGTCTTATGGACTCAGGAGCCTCTCACAATGTCATGCCCAAAGTTGTTATGGAAGAACTAGGTTTGGAGATTACCAAGCCTTACCAAGAATTGTACTCCTTTGATTCCAAGAAAGCAAAATGCCTGGGATTGATAAAGGATATGGTGGTTTCTCTAGTAGAATTACCCATGAAGAGTGTTGTGATGGACATTGTGGTGGTCAATGTCCCCCCAAAGTTTGGCATGCTATTATCCAGAACTTGGGCTAAGAAGGGTGGAAGATCATTGCAAATGGACCTCACATATGCCACCATTCATGTGTTTGGTGGTGAGCACAAGAGGCTATATAGAGAGGTAAGGTTAGTCTACATAGTCAGTGATCATCAGAACCCAAGAAATCACCCCATTTATTTTGTTGAGGATGGGATTGGTTCGTCTGTTTTTCATTTATATGATCATGAACCTAAAATATCAGTCAGCCAACACAGAGATCAGCCAATGAATAGTCAATAAAACAAGGTGTGGAAGATGTATTTTGATGGATCTTCATCAAAAGAAGGATTTGGTGCAAGTATTCTCCTCATTTCCCCTTCAGAAGAGGTTATAACCCTCTCTTATAAGCTAGAGTTTGAGACTACTAATAATATAGTTGAATATGAAGCCCTGGTATTGGGATTGAGGGCTGCCAAAGACATGGACATTGATTGCTTAGCAGTTTTTGGTGATTCTGAGTTGGTCATCAATCAATTGAGGAATATCTATAAAACTAAGCAACAGAGGCTCAAGTAGTACAGGAACGAGGTATGGGACCTGATCGATAATTTCTTTCTAGCATTTAGCCTCTCTTTCATTCCTAGAGAACAAAATCAGAAATTTGATTCTCTGGCCTTAGCTACCAGCACGTTCAGGCCTCCCATTGGCCCAAATATTAAATATCAGGTGGAAATCAGACATAGAACAGCCATACCAGACAACATATAGCACTGGAAAGTCTTTAGTGATGATTTAGAGTTGCATAGATTTCTTCACGCCATTGATGAATTCTCTAATATCTCAATTGATCACGAAAGTCAAGAAGATGAAAATGACAAATTAGATGCACACAGAATTTCCTTGTTGGATGGATACTCTGGTTATAACCAGATATCATTTTGTGAGGAAGAAAAAGAAAATACAACATTCACAGAGGGTGGTAGGTGCACACAGAATTTCCTTGTTGGATGGATACTCTGGTTATAACCATATAGCAATTTGTGAGGAAGATAAAGAAAAGACAACATTCACCACCCCATGGGGAGCATTCATGTATGACAAGATTCCTTTTGGGCTCATGAACGCAAGGGCCACTTTTCAGAGGGACATGGACATAGCTTTTGTGGGAGAGAAAGACAAATTTGTGGTCATATACCTAGATGACATTACCATTTTTTCCAAGTCAGATGAGGAACATTTGAAGCAGTTGGAGCAGTTTTTCAAGAAATGCAAGAGGTATGGGATATCTCTCAATCCTAGGAAGTCTCACTTTGTGATGCCATAAGGGAAGCTCCTAGGCCACATCATATCATTCGGAGGCATACAAATTGATCCAAAGAGGGTTTGTGCCATTCAACAAATTGAGATTCCTAGAAATAAAAAGGTTGTCCAGTCGTTTATTGGTAAGATAAACTTCCTTAGACGCTTTGTGCCGAATTTTGTTGAAATTATGAAGCCTATTACCAACATGTTGAAGAAAGATGATGTGATAAAATGGTCTTTGGAGGAGAAATCATCTTTCCAAACAATTAAGCAAGCTTTAGTTGAAGCACATGTATTGGCTAGCCCAAACTATACCAAATATTTCTTCATCTTTTCCTTTGCCTCAAACGAAACAATTGTTGTTGTACTGCTGCAGAAAAACGAAGAAGATCTTGAGTAGCCCATAACCTTTTTCAGCAGAGCCCTCCAATATTTTGAGCTCAAGTATGATATATTAGAGAAACAGGCGTATGCACTGGTCAAATCACTCAAGGCATTCAGGGTTTATGTGCTACAGTCTAGCATAACGACCTTTGTTCCTAGCAGTAGTGCCAAAGAGATTCTGGTCCAGCCAGACAGTGAGGGGAAAAGAGGAAGATGGATTGTCAAACTGTTGGAGTATTAATTGCACATAAAGCCCACCAAGTTGATCAAGGGGCAAGGACTGTCCAAATTGCTATCAAAATCAAACTGTAAGGTGCTATAATTACATCATATCTTTACCCAATAAGATACACCCATCATACATCCTAGACAAGACAACTTATAGGTATTTGGAAAATATTCCTCTTCACTTTGGTATAAAAACATCATCTATTTTCTACAACATTTTGAATGTCAAACAGATGTGAAGAAGACAAAGGCCAGGTCTCTCAAGTTGAAATCCATCAAATTATGCATTTCGAACCAGAGCTTGTATTGGAGGGATCCTGCTAGCATTTTGTTAAAATGCCTTGATGAAAATGAATCCAAACAATTCATGACAGAGATGCAAAGAGGAGTGTGCGACGGACACCACGCTCAAGATACTAAGGGAAGGATATTACTGGCCCACCATTTTCTCTGATGTCTTTGCCATTGTTAGAGCATGCAATGAATGTCAGATGTTTGCAGGGAAACGGAAGTTACTATCACTACCCATGAAACCTATCAATGCCAGTAGTCTGTTTCAGCAATGGGGGTTAGACTTCATAGGAGAAATAAATCCACCCTCTAGTGGAAAACACAAGTTGATCCTCACTACCAACGACTACTTCACCAAATGGATTAAGGTTGTGCCCACCAGGAATGCCACTAACAAGGAAATCATGAATTTCCTGGAAACTAATATTTTTTCCAGATTTGGTTGCCCCAGTAAGCTTGTAACATAAAATGCCCAAGAATTCAAGTCCAAATACATGATTGACTTATGTGGCAGTCACAAAAATTCCTTGACACATTCCACACCCTATTATCCTCATGGAAATTGCCTGGAAGAATCATCAAACAAGACTCTCATAAGGATCATTTAAAAGTTGTTGACTAAAAGAAAAAAATCCTGGGACTCTAAACTCAAATATGCCTTATGGGCTGACAGGATCAACACTAAGAAGTCTCTAGGAACCTCACCATTCTATCTTGTTTATGGAATAGACGTTGTTTTTCCTACTCAACTCGGTATACCAGTCCTAAAATTCTTGCAGGAGGATATTGAGGAGCCCAATGACATCCAACGGAGGATATTATAGATTATAGAAGTTCAACAGAGAAGATAGGTGCTTGATCAGACAACAAATGCATACCAGAGCAATATCAATTCAACCTTTGATAAGAAAACCAAGAAGGATATTTTTTAGGAAGGTAACCTAGTTTTTAGGTGGGATGCCATGAGGGACGACAAGTCCAAGCACGGTAAATTCGACAACCTTTGGTTTGGCCCTTTTAAGGTGATTGAAGTTCTGGACAACAACACATTCATCCTGCACAATCTAGATGATACAGATATATTTGGAGGCCCAGTAAATGGGCACTTCCTGAAACATTATTTTGTTTGATGATGGGTGTTGTGGGTGGGAAATCCCTCCTACGGACTAGCACTAAGGGTTTTATCATGCATGAAAAAATGAACTAAAGATTCTTACTTTTTACCATCATCCCATGCCTAGACCCCCATTACTCATATGTAAATACAAGGCTCAAGAGATTAAGTTGACATACCTTATTCTTTGTGTTTGATGTTGATCCCTTTTCGCGCTTGGTCTTTCTTTGACTGCAACTCTCCTCCCAATGCTGACCTGCATTCACTAAAGACAAACAAAGAACTCCACATGCATTTGATCTATGAACTAATGGGTTAGAGATTTAATCAATCATAAAATCAATATTCCAATAATGACAATCTCATATGGTGGGACGGGAAAAGCAATGCTTTTATTAACTTCACAATGATACCTTAAAATGATAAACTCGGCTACTGCTCCTCGATCCTGGTCCTAGGATCTTCTTCCACTGTCTTCCAACTGCTTTTCTCTATACTTCTCTTTGCACAAGGATGGCTAAAGGTTGGGACAAAGGGAATGCTCAATCAGGTATAGTTTCTTTACTATGATTGTCCTCCTTTCAAATGGGACCCCTAACCCTTCTTTTATAGGCTAGAAGAAGCTAGGTATTTGGTCGAGTGATCGGCCATGCATGGCCGAAAAGTTTAGTTAACTTACCCAAAGATGTGTGTTCTGTCAGCAACTTTCCTTTTTTCATGATTTTGTAGGTACACGCGAGTTGTCTTGGGTCAACTAGCATGTACATGCGTGCAATAATGGAGCAGGGCATGTGGGCCTTTATAAAAGGGGTTTTTAAGAAGAGTTGTTCAACAATGTTTTGGAAAAGAAGGAATCTGAGAAGGATCGATGCCAGGTAAGCATGTCTGGTGCAAATTAGGGTTATAATAGATGCCCCGTAATGTGTGAGGTCAGAAGAGCATCTGATAGCCGAAATACATTAACAATCTTCACCAACGTTCCAAACAAGTGAGCTCAAGGACCAGAAATCAGGAGGCGTCATCTACAAAAAAATAATTGTCTCACCGAGGCAGGCATACCCATGCTCCGGATAAAATAAAATCATGGCTACCAATCAAATACACTATAGATCCATGTCAGATAACTATATAAAGTGTAGTTGCGAGCAATACACAGTAGAGCTACATCTCGAAATCAAAAAGATATACATGTATAGTATCCATCTTATAGAAGTTGATAAGGCATAATGGCTAGAGATGAGGTCTTCAGAGCTCGAGCAACAACTTCAAAATCTTCAAAAATCAGGTAGGAGTTCAATATGAGTGTACGTCTTCACTACCCAGAGGTCTTCGATGACTCGTCGGTCATGGACTAGCGAATCTTGATTATCAGACTGAAGGCTTCATTGATTTCGAACAAAGACTTGATTGGACTTTCGGGATGGCTGGGCATGAGGGAAAGAGACAAACTGCAGAGGGGCCGACTCAGGCTTGGTAAAAACTTACCTTGGACAATAGCATGAAAAATGATGAGACTTAGGTAGCATGGAATTAACATAAGTTTACGAGGTAGGAGGCAACGTAAACTCTCCATATGTTTGGAAGAATAACCAAATGGAGGAGGACACAACTCTATGTAGCAAGAACAACTTCCTAAGGTCGTATTAAATCCCAGATTTTGATGAACAAATGGACAGATGTGCTTTATCCAAGGGCGACTCATTATGCTGCCAATACAAAGAAAATACTTTTCCCTTCCTCTTTTTGGGGTATATTTGATTTTTTTTTTGTCTTTTTCAATAATTTTGGAAAAAGAATAAAAGAATGTTACGCTACAAAGGAGGAATGAGTGTCGCAAACATACAAGTTTGAGGCACAAGGACAAGACTGATGTTCAAAGAAAGGACACTCAGGAAAAATCCCTCCTAGGACCAAAGGTGTCAAGACGTAGAGGCAAAGTGCTACAGGGCTTGCGTATAAGGCATGCTTCAGATGGTTCAATTGAGAGCAACATGGAGCCGGCATTAGACCAAAGATGAAGGTATGAAAACGTGGTTAACAAAACACACATTGCTAACGTCCTTCGATGTAAGTTTAACAAGCCCGTAGAAGGTAAGTTCGACGTTTTTTCATATTTAGAGAGTCTGAAAAATGTAAAAGGAGACTCCACTAGGGTACCTTTTCGAAGGTAGTCTAGTCGGTTCGAAAAAGGGGTAAATTAGCACCGAAAAGACATCTATTCAAAACCATTTTAACGAGTGTGATAAAGACAAGATCACTCGACCATTTTTTCATTTTTAAGGAGTCTGAAAAAAGCTTAACTATGGACTCTGTCAGGAATTTTCTTCTGGACCATTTTAATGAGTGTGAAAGAATAAGGTCACTTGGCGATCTTTTCAATTTTAGGAAGTCTGAAAAGAGCTTAACTATGGACTCCGTGGGGGTTCCTTTTTCGTACATTTAGTCCCTCGAGCTTGAAAAAGGGTTAAAATGATGCCTAGGGGTACTCTTCTAGAGAACTGAAGTTCCTTAGAGTATACCTTTGTTCGTATAGTTGACCGTTCGGACCGAAGAATGGGTAAACTATCGTTGGATAGACGTGACTTCAAATTTTAGTTTAACGAGTGTGAAAGGCCACAAGATCGTTCGACAATCTTTTCATGTTTAGAGGGTCTGAAAAGGGCTTAAAAGAAGACTCGTTATGTTCTGGGAGTCTTGTGGGTGAGGTCAAGAGTCATGCAAATGAGGCTCAAATGTGTAATCAGGCAAAATAAAAGGGACTCCCAAGCCTACATTCATTAGTGATAGCACAGACACCATAATGCAACCAGGATCTACCTAGGGCATCCATGTTCCGGTAAGCTCTACCACCAAATCGTGACACTTCTAAAGTAGCAATGATGGTTTTGTGTTGCAACCTGATGGGATCGATCCTATGGAAAAGGGATAAAGACAACGAGATACAAAAGTAGGGGTGGAAACCTAACCTATATGCTCAAGTTGATCATCTGAGGTTTTTCCCATGGATCGTCAAAAGTGACCCAAAACTCAAAAAAATGTCCTGATACTCAATCATAACCTTCCAAAGCAACTCCTAAATCACTCTAAATGGTTTTCAATTTAAAGAAAATGATAAGGGGGGCCAAAAAAGTGAAAAAAAAGGGAAAAAAAGTCTATAAATAGAAGCTGGCAGCTCATTATCACCATTGTTCATTTGGAAATTGACTTTGGAGCAAAAAAACCCCTTTGATAAAAGTGGTGATTCTGGGAGCTACAGTAGATGAAACGACCATCCATCTAGACCAAGTATAAACTACCTCCCTTTTCTTTGTAATTATTTATTTGTGCCTTTAATATGGTTTCTTGGGCGGGGGGGGGGGTCGACCTTTAAAAGGTCGGCCCTAGGTCCATGCAGGTTGTCCTATGATAGCCCACATGTACACTCACTCTGTCTAATGTCAAAGCGCGTGTACACGTGACTGTCATCACAATAGCCCACGTGGACCCTCCCATGAGTGAAAAAAGGTTTAAAAAGAAAGGCCTAACCCTCTGAAAAATTGCCCATGTGCAGGATGTATGTGCAATGGAGAGAAAGAGAGCATGAAGATATCAGCGCGCTAGTTGGGGAAGACCCTAATGCTATGGCAGTGTTAATGCAATGTGGTTTGCTCAAGTTTTTCTTGTGTACTTTCATGAGAGCACAACCTAGGCTACTGAATTCCTTGGTTGAATACTGGCACCTTGACGTAGAAGCTTTTATGTTAGAGGGGCAGTCAATAGTGCCCACTACAGAGGACATATACTTTTTGACTAGCCTCTGTAGGGGAGGGGAACCAGTCAATTTTCGAACATTTCCTTCGGGGCCTCATGACATATCATAATTGATAAGACTTTATTGTGAGGATGGTACAGACCAATCGAGCTCGCAGGTGCCCATAAGCAAGATCACGGATTTATCACTGCAGGCGATTGTGTTGCTTATTGGGCGAATGACTAGTTCTGCGGCTCTACATCAGGCGTCCCGTGCACAGATTAACTGTGCAGTCCAGTGCTTAAATGCACAGATATTTGACTGTAGCACTACACTGATGGATTGTATGAAGAGGCAGCTGACAGATTGTTGGTTGTAGACATAGAGGAACTTTGGGTTCGGGACGATTCTATGCTCTTTCTTCTTTGAAAGAGTTCCTATTTTCAGTCCTTGAGTGGTGGTACGAGGACATCAGGCCTCTCTTCTTGTAGTTTGCAAATGGGCAGTGTTGCTGCCACGATAAGGTGGTGGAAGGACCAATGAATCCTTCGATGATGACTTATGTGCTTGGTTGTCGCTACAGATCCCAGCCATAGAGGGATTATCCTTATGCTGGGATTGATTTCTCGAGAGATCCAGAGATCCCTGTACCTCCAGGCGAGGAACGAGGCGATATGGGTAAGTTTGCATCATTTTTTTTTTCTTTTTTGAAACATATATAATTTTTATGGTGTTTTTTGTATATATCATTTTTTAATACCAGAGTATTTGACAGATACGTGTCTATTGTGTGCAGATGTGGGACCCTCTCGACCTGCAGATTATGTGAGGAACAAGCATCGTCCTCGGTCGGGGGTCGCCCCTGCCGCCGCAGGGGGACCAGTAGTAGCAGGAGAGCTTCCAGTCGGCAAGGCTGAGAGGGTTTTGAGACAAGTTGAGAAAAATTTTACCTCACTCACTCGCACCATCCCTATGGCAGAGATTGAGGATCTGCCACCATCCATGTAGCGTCATGTAGTGGGGGCACCACGGACGTGGGTCCGACTGTTTCGGCATTTGGAAAACATTGTTGACTATTATAACAGGGCCCACAGGCCCTGAACTTAGTTAGTCTAGACTTTGATAGCCCCACCTGTATGAATTGTTTGAGGGCATAAGCCCCATGACTCGTTACTGGTCATATTTTTTAGGTGATTGCGTTCACCTATGTACTCTGGTGCTTATGATATTATATATGGATTTTTATGTCTTTTTTGTGTCTTATGGATCATATTTGCCTTTAAAAATGTATTTACATGTTTATTTGTATGTATTTTTATATATGTGCGAGATGCCAGTCTAAAATATGATTAGCTAGAGTATCTATAACTTGGTTTAATCTCCTAGGAACATGAAAATATGTAATATAATCAAAGCTTCGTTCTAAGAGACATACCCTAAAGAATCCTCGGTGTAAATTCGGATCATGAACACGGTAGACTCTATTTACTGAGACACAACTAGCTGAGCATATAAATAGACCCGGAGATGAGAGATACCAAATGACAGGGCATCACGAAGCAACTCAATAATTGCACTGTACTCGGCAACAGTGTTTGTGGTGTCACCTAAGCATATACCTCCAGAAGATAATAACTAGCCTCAAGGTATAAACATTACCCAAGCTGTGGAGGCAAGCTTCCGAGTGTTCCGACTAGCACCATCTGCATACCCAATGAACACCTCTGATTCACTTGGCATCTGCCACAGTGACAAAATATAACATCAAAAATGACATGCCCATAATACTAAAAGAAACTAGAAAGTAATAGTACAAAGACTATACATATGTTACAAAAAGTTACCCAAGGTGACCTACCTATGAGTAATACTTCTTGAGGTAGAGCCCATTTCTAGGCTCTGCCACAACATTTCCCTCAAATTCAACCAGATGATAAGAGCCCTTTTTTAGAACCTCTTTTATGATGAAGGGTCTGAACCACATGGGTTTGAATTTTCCTGCCCCCAGGGGGTCCTTATCTTGGTCATAGACTACAACAAGGTCGCCTTCAAAGAAAACCTGAGGACGAACGGACCGATCATACTGACACATGACTTTATGTTTCTGAGCCTCATTGGCTAGGGCTGCATCATGACGCTGCTCATTGAGTCGCTCAAGGTATAATAATCGTTCTTCAAGTGGAGAAGTGTCTGGCAATAAATGTACTGCCAATTTTAGGGACGGGATCTAACATTCTATAGGCAAGATTGCTTCCAGCCCATAAACGAGTTGAAAAGGTGAGAAACTGGTTACAGTCTTAACAGACATTCGGTAAGCCCATAATGTTGAGTATAAAATAAAATGTCAATTTGACTTGGTTGAGTTGATCGTTCGTTGTAGGATGGTATTAAGAGATTTATTTACAGCTTCCACATGACCATTTTCCTGGGGGTAGTAGGGTGACGAATGTTCTTGCCACAACCCAAGTTTTGATGTTAACTTGGTCATCATCTGGTTCTGAAAGTGACTGCCATGGTCAGTGACAATCTCTCTTGGGACGCCGAACCTTGCTATTATCTGGTTGAATAAAAAGAGAGCTATAGTCTCCCCATCATCTTTAAATGTTGGCATAGCTTTGACCCACTTTGTGAAGTAGTCTACAGCTACAATGATATAACATTGCCCCCTAGCTAAAGGAGGGTTGCATGTAGTGTAATCAATCCCCCACTTGGTTAAGGGACCAACTGTGATGATAGGAAACATGGGAGTGGGATGTGCCCTCATCTTCCGAGAAAAGATCTGACATGGGTGGCACTTCTTGACTGATTTGATACAATCTTTGATTAGTGTTGGCCAGAAGTAACCTGCTCGTAAAATCTTTTGGGTTGTTGCCAACCCAGAAAAATGACTGCCACATGCTCCGGTGTGGCAATCGTTAAGCATGATAACTAATTCTTCGTGATTGAGGCATCAGCACAGGATGCAGTCGACACCTCTCTGATACAACGTATCATTGAGTATAAGATAAATCTTAGCCTGATGGTGTATATGGCGACACTCATCATGAGAAGCAGAGGTGGGGCACTTCAAATTATGGAGATAGAAAAGTATATCTCCATACCAGGGATCCAAAGATGTGTACAAAAACATATCTCCTCTGATAGGCGACTCTTCAGGCATAACATCACTTGACTCAACCGAAATTTCCGAAATAAGTTTTGTGAAGACCAGTGACTTTTTGGATTTCACTGAAATGAAATCTAAGTCGAATTCCTAGAGGATGACTATCCATCTACTGATATTTTTGCTTATTACCCATCGTGTCAACATGTATTGAAATGGATTCACAACGACAATGATGGTGGTCTTGTGAAACATAACATAATGATGGAACCGTTGAACAGCATGGACTACTGCCAACGCAAGTTTTTCGATATGAGAATAATTGAGTTCCGGTCCAACTAGGCCTTGGCTCAGGTAATAGATCACATATTCTAAGAACAAATCATCTTCCTGAACTAAGACCATGTCAATGGTTGACTATGTTGCAGCTAGGTATAATAATAAATCTTTGTTATAGTTAGGTGGTTGAAGCAGAGGGGCGGTTGTGATGGCATGTTTCAATGCTTCGAAAGAGTGTTGAGTGGCATCATCCCAATAAAAAGGAACATCTTTCTTCAGTAAGCGCATAAAGCCCTTTGTGATCTTGGCATAGTTGGCGATGAAACACCTTAAAAAATTTGCCTTGCCCTGTAGACTCTTAATTTGAAGGATTGTGCGTGGAGGAGGCAACTGAATTATTGCCTCAACCTTGAGAGGATCGACCATGATCCCTATTGTTGACACTATGAAACCTAACAAACATCCTAATGTTACGCAAAATATGCACTTGTTTGGATTCAAGTGAATCCGGAAGTAGCTACATCGCTCAAAGATAAGTCGGAGGTGTGTGGGATGATCCGTTCTCTTGCGAGATCGAGATGCTAAATCATCTAAATAGGCCTCGACTATATGCTTGAGATCATGGAAAGCAAAAGACATGTGTTATTGGATAAATCCGTAAGTGCGGACACAAACCGATCTCCCTAGATCCACCTAGATCTAGAACAAAGCAAGACAAAATATACCACTTTCCCTAGATCTAACTATTAAATTAAATTGGAAGTGAGAATAAGATATGTACCTTGTAATTGCTTCCTTAATATTTGTTGCTCCATCTTCGCTCCAGCGCTCTTGTGCAATCAAGATCAAACAGCACAAAACCAACCAAAGTGAAAGAAAATAATATATTCAATAGCTAATCTATACATATGATCAAGGAATTATGTAATAAAGTGACATCAGCTTTATGGGAAAGAAACATATTACTGTATCATATTAAATGTGAAAGAGAGATTACAACCATTGCCTTGATGTCGTAAGGTCCCTTCCAACTGTCCTTCATTCCCCACACACTTCTTGCTCCAAGGATTCTGAAACCATAGATCTGATAGCTACTCACAATCTATCTTGACAAAGCAAATCTCAAATTCACTCTAACCAAGCCAAAGCTAAAAAGCTCAAGAATCAACAAAGCTAACCCAAGCTCACAAATGCTAACTTTCTCCATGAGAACTCCTCTCCTTTTATAAGTTGAAGAAGATAAGGTGAGGAGGTTAGGATGATCCCACTAAATCATGAAAG
>ML782939.1:189947-200845 GCA_009831015.1 Picea engelmannii
TACATAGGAAAAAGCAATTTCTTTTCTCAGGAGAAGTTCTTCTCCCTTCTCTCTTTAGGAACTCAGGCCACTGACCCCTCTGAAGGAAACAGATAGGTTTACATCATTAACGATCATAGGGATGACGAAAATAATGTGTAACAACATGGCCCACTGAAAGGTCGCTCCAGCATTTTTGAGACCAAAGGGCATCTTACGATACACGAATGTACCCCATGGACAAATGAATGTCATTTTGTGTTGGTCTTCGGGTTTGATTTGTATTTGATTATATCCCAAAAAACCGTCCATGAAAGAGAAGGCCTCGCAACCTGCACATTCATCAACTATCTGGTCGTTGAATGGTGTGGGAAAATTATCTTTTGGACAAGCCTTGTTCAAATCATGGAAGTCTATACATACACGAATCGTTCCCTATTTCTTATTGACCGGCACAAGATTTGACACCCATTGGGTCAAATGGATAGGATAGATAAAGACGGCTTTTAGCAGTTCCTCAACTTCAACCTTAATGGTTGCTTCTTTCCTGGGATTAACTGGACGAATATTCCACCGAACAAGATTGGCATCCGAATAAGTTGTGATTTCATGTTCGACTATTTTTGGATCGATGCCTGGTATTTCCTCGTAAGACTAGGAAAAAACATCGCATAATTATTTAAATATATCTGTGTAGATTTGAATCTCTCCAGGGGAACAGTTGGCTCCGATGAAAACATTCTCCATGACGCCAGGGGTTCTGGAGATATTAATCGGTATGGTTTCAACGATAGTTTCCATATTACCCTCGACATAAACCTCATGTGTAGCTAAGGGATTAATAGGACAAGACCTATCTCCAATCATAGTCAAGGTGAATTCTCCAGCTTCGATTATGCTTAACTCTGGGAGGAAGTATGATGTGTGATGGAGATCATCTCAAGGTTTTCCCAGACTAGTCATTGCTTCAATTACTACTTCGTTGGAGGGAAAGACTAAGTCTAACGAATCGGTGTCAGAGAGAGAGCCTTGTGCCCAAATAGGCTCTAGAATCAAATATAACTCTTGTGCAGGGGTTGGATATGTGTCGGCCGAAGCTTGCTGAACTAAAGAGTACGCTAATTCAGCTGCGGACAAGGGCATGGACATGCTAGGGTTCCCTATCCCTTCCATCGTGGCTAATGGGGAAGGAAGTATCCATGGATCATTGAAGTAAGTCGTGCAAAATGACGAAACTTGGAAAATCTCAACCTTATGGTGGTCAGATATGAACTTGGCATCGCCTTGAGGGGGTGGGTAATCGAAGGTACCCATCAAATATGGGCACAAACCAACCCCTACGTTGACTACGCCTGGTTGGGGGTTATCAATCATCGGGACCGTGGATACCCCCAATGAAGGGTCGGGTATGGAGAAAGACAACTTATCAATGGTCAAAATTCGGTCCTCGTGTGGAAACAACAAGACCCGGAAAACTGTAGCAACCACTACTTGCATGGCGTAAGTCCAACTCCTTCCTAACAAGAGATTGTAGTCGAGGGACACGTCGACTACTTCTACCTCGATGCACACGGTCTTCCCTCCAAACTACACGGGGAAAGAGGGAATGATACCATGTGGTTGGAACAAATGACCATCGAAAGTAGTGAGAAGAGTAGGTGACGGAAACAAAACAGGCTAGCCAATGACCTTCCAACATGCCATTAACATAATGCATGTTGAGGCACCCTCATCAACCACCATGTGGAAAATATTCCGAGTAAAATTTTTCATGGGGTGAGCCACTACTATTTGAAATGCTGTGTGGTAAGGAAAATGAGGTTTTAAGTCGGTTGTATCCAACATGATTGTACCCAGATTACAAGTCTCGGTATATCCTAAAGAAGCTAACAAATCTTTCCTTTGGGAAGGACAGCTTTGGAGGACCTCCAAAGCAGACATCACACAAGGGGTTTGAGACAAATCATCCACCACAAAATAGTTCTGGGCAGCCCTTGCATTTGGGTTGTGAGAAGCTTTATTGAACGCACCTTTTGGGATGTGTGCCATTGTTTCGCCCAAAGTCTTCTCGATCTAGAGAGGAAGAGATGGGAGTTCGTCTTCTTTTCCCTTCTCAGAAGTGCTTGGTTTACTGTAGTCATGTGCTCTAGTCAATATAAAAGCATCACCCTTCATCATATACACATTCGTGGATGCGGGATTGTTCAAAGACGGAGAGGGTCCTTGACTTCCCCCTTCTGCGCTTGTAGAGGCCTGGGTTAGGTTTTTCCCATGTTGAAATGGATTGGTTAACACAGCAAGCTGTTGTTGTGTCACAAAATTTTGGGCCTCTGCAAGCTGAGGACATTAGTGTATCGGGTGGTCTTCCATGCACAGGTTGCATGGATACCTCGCCTTCTGTTTCTCAGTGTTTCCCCCACCATCATTATTAGTGGGTTTCTTATCCCCCTTACCCTTCTTTCGTTGTTTTTTCTTTCCTTCAGGTTGTTGGGTGGCCTTTGGATTTGTCAATTGCACTATGTGTACATTCGACATTTGGGTAGGGGGAGTAGCCAAAACAGTAGTTTGGTTGGTCGTTGTGTGTTGTATAGACAATTGTTTCAATTGCTTCGTCAGTTGCTCAACGGGATTTGTTTGTGTTGAACCAACAATACCATCGGCATGTGGTCTAGCTCTATGTCTGGTTTTATCAAGTATTGAGTGTGGCGCATCTGGTAAGATCTCATATAATAAATCGGACTGAGGTTAGATTAGCTCAATATGTTGAGCTCTCATGATGGCATCTTCTTAGTAAAAAACTCCCAACGTCGCGACATCTTT
This sequence comes from Picea engelmannii, assembly GCA_009831015.1. NCBI lineage: Eukaryota > Viridiplantae > Streptophyta > Pinopsida > Pinales > Pinaceae > Picea > Picea engelmannii. The sequence goes on from ML782939.1 coordinate 192,747, forward strand.
GGATAACTGTGGGACCAAAGACTTAAGGAACCACTCGAGCAGGAATGCTGGTGGGACTGGCACCTTAATTAAACTCTTTTGGCATCTCCATTCTTGGATGTGATCAGAGATATGGTCCACTTTTATCTGTGTGAAATTGGCCAGCAATTCTTTGCCAGCATCATATCTCACAGGTAATTGGAAATGGTTTAGGAAATCCATTGCCAATTCACCGAAGGAAGAGTATCTTGAGAGGTCGAGCTCAATGTACCATTTCTTGGCACTCCCAATGAGATTACGTTGAAACAATCGCAACTGTACGGAGTCATCTTTCAATGAGTTAGACGAGCACCAAATATGGAAGGTGGTCACATGATCTCCTGGATCTTCGTTAGGCTTGGCTTCAAACTTTAGTATGTCCCAAGGCAACTTCATCGGCATAGGGGGCCAACGCGGATCGTGACAGATAGGGTCATTCAACAACCTTGTCAATTCTGGAAGATGCAAGTTTTCCAGGAAAGGTAGTTTGGGTTGTTGGTGATAACCATGGAAAAAGGGACCTGGAGTTTGACTTGCAACAGGTTGCCAGGAAAAGTTCAGCTACTGGCCTGGGTTCTGGTAAAAGCCATGGCCATTACCAGTGTAAGGATTCTTCCTGTGAGGAGACATCATTGGTTGATTCCCAAAATAGGACGTAGATGGTTGGGCATGCATTACATTCGGAGGACTTTAGGAAGGGTTTCCCCATGCCAATACCATGGGCATATGCATAGTACCTTGTCCGGGGTTCCATTGGTTGCAAAAATAATTGACCCAGATCAACATTCCTGATGAGGGAACTGATCCCTGCCAATAATTCCAAGGTCCTGATGCGGAAAAAGTTCTTGGGTTTTCCCCCTGTGTAGGAATAGTACCCTTCATAGGAATAGGTTGTTCGTAACCAGGTTTTCCTCCAGTCGGGAAAGAAGCTGATGGGAAAGCATTGTTACCAAACGCACCGAACAAAGAAAAAGGTGTCAAACCTACTGACATATTATGAACGGGTGGTCCTTGACTCCCTACTCCAAATAAACTATGGTGTGTGGGTGGCCCGGTGGATTGTTGGTGGGTGCCACCGAGAAAAAGGGACGAAGAAGGTATATGACCTCCCCCATAAGGAAAATCATTAAAAGGAGTTGAAGTGCCCCCCATGTGTCCTTGCAGAGGAGCATTAGAGCTCCCTGCCCCCAAACCTAAAGTTTGTGAAGTGGAGTAGGAAAGTACAGGACTTGTACCTGAGCTAGGCATCTCGTATGAGAACGGAGGGCCTGCCACACTCGGTGTGAAAGGGGTCATGGCCGCCACCATAGATAGGATTGGACCATTGTTCAAGGTAGAGGCAGCCGAGACCATGGTGGCTCAGACCGGTGACAGTGGGTTAGGAGGTGGAAAATACCCTGTGGTGACAACTGTAGTGGGAAATGAAGAATTCCCAGAAGCAGTGATAGCATTTGTTTCCATTGTTGTGTGTGACACTGTCTAGCACTCATAAGGGTGAATCGGTACAATGATGGTTGCCGAAAGATCAGTGGTTGGAGTTTCAGATGGACCAAGAGCTTTCGCTCCAAAGTCTAAAATGGTCGTTTCCTCCAGATGTTGGTCGGGTAAAATTTCTTGTGACCCGGTCGCTTCAAAAGACCCTTGTTGGTCTAGTTTTCACCTTAGTGGTGGAGAAGGTGGCTCCAGTGTAACCGGTGATAGGCCTAGAAGCCTTTGTGACCGGCAGATCTCGTGATCCTCCACTATGTGAGAAGATCAAAGACACACTAGGGATTTCTATTCGTTCAAAAAAACAACACACACTAAAAAGGTCCCTCCAAGATAAAACAAGCAAACACTAAACTAGTTGGAAGAACAGTTACAACAACCAACACTAGAGAAACTTACCGATGCAAGTGAAACTAGAACACGGAAGCACCCTCTGGGTATAGTCTACAAAGCATGGCCCAATGTCTGTCCTAGGTACCGCAGTATACCCCCGCAGTCACCTGTGTATGTCTCTAAAAAGATATGCAAGTAAGTTGTCAGCGCGCTAACACTCACCAGGCGAGTACAGTCAAAAGTCAGGTAGACCACAATGAGTAGGGTATCGATCCAAAAAATGTCAAGGGTATCGAAGGCAAGTGGTCTAGAAGACAACTAAGGACCTCGAATGGATTCGAGACCCACGAAGCTCCATGGAAAATGCAATCGACGAAATCCCAAGACAAACCCTCTATATGTGTTCTCCACTACGATTGGTCCAGCTTTGGAGGGGTTATCTCCGCTACCTTTCCACACATGACCTCGTTTTTAGCCCCTGTGTTAGAGGGGGGTCTCGGATAACTTTCACGATACTGGACTTTGACACTCCCTAACTCAAACTCCAATGTTTGATTTAATGGCCTTGAAGAGTTTCCTCTCCAACCTAATTCAAGGCCCTAACCCTAAACTAGTTGGTTGACCCTACAAACATAAAAAGTCTAATGAATTTCAGATTTAGCGTTAATTTTTATGGCTTGTCTTAAGTCAAAGGTTATGAAAGTGAAACTAGTGATGTTTGAAAGACGAAAGAAAAATAAACAGAAAGCTGGAAGCAAAATAACTTTTCTTGACTCAAATCTTAAACAACTTTTCAAACTAAAAAAATTTCTAAGATCTTTTAACAACAAACTCAAAGTAGGATTTCACTCGACTACGAGCTACTTATGATCTAAGTAAACCATCAAGAACTTATGAAAGAAAAGAATTTTCCCTGGTTACTAATGCAAAACAACACTATTTAACCAAACAAAGAAATAAAAGTTTTTTTTTTTATTTGAATTCTCACAAAGCAAAAGGGAAAAATATCAACAAGTAAAAACCAAGAAAACTTATGGCCTAAGTGCAAATTAAAACTGGACTCTCACACTTGTCTAAAAACCCTATAAAAAGAAAATTTTGAGGAAAACTTCTTAATGAAAAAGAAATCTATTGCTGTGATCAAACCTAAGTTACTGACTTCTATGACAGAGACCCAAAAACCTGAGAGGTATAACTCTTGTCAAAGGAAAGGATGATTGGCTCACCTTCAACAAAAAATTTCTCCACAAGCACATTGTTGACAGTTCAACAACAAGCATGTGCACATGATCTATGTAAAGTAAGAGCGTGTGTACACGTGTGCTGGCCTTATACAGGCCGCATGTATCTATGAAACTCTAAGACAAATGAAAGGCCAAGCAATCCATCCCAGGTAGAGACTACTAGTACTGAGAACCAGGATCTCTTGAAGACTCAGACACTTACTTTAACAGAAAAAAGAAAACAATTCAAGGAAAACTTCATAGAACAAACCAATCTAAGGTGAAACCTAAGCTATAGACTGCAAACAACAAAGACTAGAAAGAGTTCCCGAAAACCCCTGAGAAGGACTATTTATGACAGGGGAGAGGATGACTACCTCTCTAAAAGAAATTGTTTGGAATCATACACACGACTGACACTTCCTCAGCTAGCATGTACACATAGACTGTCAGAAGGTAGGGCACAGGTACACGCATGAAAACCTTATACAGGTCGCGTGTACCTCTGTGGGTCTCGAAAAAAATAAAAATGCAATCAAGCAAAGAAATAGAGATAACCGGTATAGAAGACCAAAATCTCTATTAGCTCAGAATTTTGCAGAAACTTTAAAAACAAGAAATGAAACCAGTTCTTAAAAATACCCAAGAAAAAACATTCCCAGAAACCCTAGAGATCCCCAGTATGGTCGCCAATTATGTTGTGGGTGGGAAATCCCTCCTACGGACTAGCACTAAGGGTTTTATCATGCATGCAGAAATGACCTAAAGATTCTTACTTTTTACCATCATCCCATGCCTAGACCCCCATTACTCATATGTAAATACAATGCTCAAGAGATTAAGTTGACGTACCTTATTCTTCGTGTTTGATGTCAATCCCTTTTTGCGCTTGGTCGTTCTTTGACTGCAACTCTCCACCCAATGTTGACCTGCATTCACTAAAGACAAACAAAGAACTCCACATCCATTTGATCTATGAAATAACGGGTTAGATATTTAATCAAGCATACAATCAATATTCCAATAACGACAATCTCATATGGCGGGACATGAAAAGCAATTCTTTTATTAACCTCACAATGATACCTTACAATGATAAAGTTGGCTACTGCTCCTCGATCCTGGTCCTAGGCTCTTCTTCCACTATCTTCAACTTCTTTTCTCTATACTTCTCTTTGCACAAGGATGGCTAAAGGTTGGGACAAAGGGAATGCTCAATCGGGTATAGTTTCTTTACGATGATTCTCCTCCTTTCAAACGGGACCCCTGACCCTTCTTTTATAGGCTAGAAGAAGCTAGGTATTTGGTCGAGTGATTGGCCATGCATGGCCAAAAGGTTTAGTTAACTTACCCAAAGTTGTGTGTTCCATCAACAACTTTCCTTTTTCCGTGCTTTTGTAGGTACACGTGGGTTGTCTTGGGTCAGCTAGTGTGTACATGTGTGAAGTAATGGAGCAGGGCACGTGGGCCTTTATAAAAGGGGTTTTTAAGAAGAGTTGTTCAATAGTGTTTTGGCAAAGAAGGAATCTGAGAAGGCTCGATGCCAGGTAAGCATGTCTAGTGAAAATTAGGGTTATAACAATGGGGAAGGTCCCTCTTGTACCATAGACACTTTCCTTTATTGTTTCTTTTGATTAGTTAGTTGTGTGTGAATAAAGACTCCATAGCCCAACAAGGCACTGGGGTGTAGTTTTAGTTTTTTAATTCAATAAAATGCATGGCTGAGGGATAGTAACAGATATGCAGGGATGACAGACAGAAACGAGGGTAAGTGATGAAATGTAAGAGCAGTTATCTAATATAAAGGAACCGATCTACAATTCTTAGCACCTCACAGGAATGAGTTATCCCCAGTTGGAGCCAATGTTGTAACCTAGGTCTGCATCCACTACCTCTCCTCTCTTTTTCCTATCCCTGCATCATTTTTTCTTTTTTATGGTTGTTTAAGTCAGTTTCTCACTACTGAGTGTCTTGGCCCTTATTCATTTTTTGAGTCTTCACGCATTTATGTTTCTGTTTTTCTGGAAGGATAAAATACATGTCATATTTGTTTCAGAATGCTTGTCATCACGTGCACCATTGATTGAGCTCACTGCAGGTCTACCAAGCCTTTTTCTATGCACAGCAAATGTTCGTGCACATGACGTAACAATTTTTGGGCTTAGACCATGGGAATAGATAGGTTAATGTTCGACGGCGAAGATCCATACCGTCAAATAGATCAACGACCCTCGTCCATTTGGGTTCCAAAATCGCACGGGTTTTAATATCAAGTTCAAATTACTAAGTTCCTGAAGACCCAAATCCTTCGAAGAGTCGAAGACCCGAAGTCCCAAGAACTCGACACGTCGCTTCAGCGATTTTCCTTTAGGAGTTTTCAAGAATAACATTCATAAAATATTGAACTCTAGAAGCCCATATTTTCGAAGAAAAACTAGACCATTCATTCATCACGACACGCAGAAGAAGATCATTCACTTCGGTTATTTTCCTCCAGGAGTTTTTTCATGCTTCACATTCGAAACTCCCAAAGCGCGAAGTGCCAAAGCACATGGCACACTCATCAGTCCTGACACATGGCACACTCATCAGTCATGACATGTGGAATTTATCTCGGGTCATTTGTTTGTGGCATTCATCCATTTCCACGTGACACATGTCACCCTTCTTTCCATGACACATCAACATACGTGACATCATATGACGTCAGGCCACCACGTCACTTCAGAGAGTTTCCTCCGGGATATTTTTTATGTTTCACATTTGAAACTCCTGAAACCCGTATATCCGAAGAAAATCTGGATCGTTCATTGGTCACAACACGTGGCGACAGATCATTCACTTCGTAGATTTTTCTCTAGAAGATTTTTCATGTTTCATATTCAAAACATCCAAAGCTCGAAAGTTTGAAGTGCATCTGGACCATTGATCCCAAGTCAACGAGAACCGTCGATCCTTGAAAAAGGTAAATATCACCTGAATCACAGATCATCATCAGATCGATGACCACGCTTCATTGCGGGGACATAAACTGTTCGAGCGTTAATTTTCCTAAGCGGTCCCACAATTTAAACCATGGAATTGTTGGAAGGGTACGTGGCAGCGCGTGGTGGATTGTAGGCCTAAAGGTGATATAGATCTAAAACACCCTCAACAGCTCCCGCAATCATGTTCTTGAATGACATCAGATCACAACGTCACTTCCCCTCATCCCACTCGATAGCGCCCCCTCTCTCCTTTCGCCACCTATTCTCCACTCACTTCCCAACCTATCTACTCCTCCTCTCCCTACACACCACATGTATCCTTCACTACATGTCACCAACCCCATACTCTTGATACCTCCACCATATTCACACCTCCTCTCACTTTGACATATACCTTCACATGTCATCTACCCTCACATCCATTCATCCCGTCTCTCAATTGGACGCTCACCTCCATGTCTCCCCTCATTCTTGATGGGCCAACAACCATTCCAAAATTTTTATTTCAAAGGTACAGATGGAATCTAACAAGGTCAATACAGAGTGTGCCTGGCTTCAAGAAGCTCAGGCATAGACAGAGAGTTAAGTCTCAGTCACAGGTCTACACAGATTAGTCTCAGAAACACTTCAGCAAACTCTGCTCATGCAACTAGTTATCTCCAATGGCCTCCAACAGCTCACAGACATGCCGTCATTCAACACAAAGCTCTGCTCTGTCACTCTAAGGCCTATTTTTGGCCACTCAGTTCCTCTAGCACATGCATCAGTTTTGTCATAGAGATAGTAGTAGTTTTATTTGTTTAAGTCCAACATTTTACTAGATTAGATGCAATAGTGGTCTTCTATGTGTGATAAGAACCACTCTTGTTGATTAAGTCCAGCATATTAATAAAGTTAATTATTTTATTTACGAACAATTCCCTAAATTTATGACTCATTCCCCTAAGGACAAGAGCCTCTGCAACTCTTTTAAATAGTTAGTTTTTGGATATTGTAAAGGTCGTATTTTTTAGGAAAGAATAACAATACAATAGATTGGTTGGACCCATTTTATGCATGGATTAAATCTCTTTACCTGGTGAACATACTCTCAATGATAGTGTTTCGTTCAACTCTTCATGTGTTTTCATTCTTATGTTGAATATAGTTTTTGATTTGTGCAACATACATTTCATTTCCTTTCAGCTATTGTACGACTTATTTTTAATCATATGCAACCTGTTGAACATCTAATGCTTTGGTGAAGATTTTTTTTCTGCAACCTGTGGGAGTTATTTTGTTTTGATACATGTTTGATGTCTTGAAATGATATTTTAAGTATTGAACTTCTTGCAGTAGATTATTCATTGAGTAGTTTGTTGTTTCCCTCTGTTTTATATTATTTCACTGGTTTGTCATTAGTGTGCCATCAGCTAAGGAGGGCCCTCATCCATATTGTTCTTCCAACCCAACCTTGCCTTTGTCTTGATAGAATAACCCTCTGACCAACCAAAAAAAGAGTTAAAAGAAGAAATCATTCTAAACTGATAGGTGGCCTAGATTTTCCCTTTAGCAGTCAGGTGCAGACCTTAGGACCAACAATATCAATGATAGTGATGAAGATAGTGATAGAACTTATCTTCACTAGCAATGACTTGTGAGCATATTGATGTCAACATTTGGTGTAGATTTGTGTGAGGGGTTTGGAGAAGATTATTTGAGGACCTAGAGCTGATATTGGACCAGACCATATTGTGAGAATAAGTTTGAAACAAGGTTTGAAGGTTGGTGCAAGGTAGGAGATTGAGGTCTCCTTCAAGTTGGTTCCTAAGAAACAAGGGTGGTCAGGTGGTACAAGGGAATATTGGTATCCTAAAATAGAAAGTTAATGGTTGCAAGGGAGTTGAAGCTTCATTTGAGTCGGTGCTCATAAAACTAGGAGGTTGTTTCCTCCTTCCAGTTGGAGCTGGTAAATTAGGGAGTTGGATCTTCCTTCATGTTGGTGCTTGTAAATTAGGGGGTTGGTGCCTCCTTCCAATGGATGCTGGTAAATATTGGAAGTTGGTGCTCC